>QEWY01003343.1:0-32495 GCA_006503575.1 Baylisascaris schroederi
GTTTCGCTCCATCTTTATAATAAAGTCCATAATGGGGTGGTATCGTTGCAAAAGCAACGCACTTCGACGGGGTTCGAATCCCCGGGGGATATCTTCAACCTCCATCGCATCTTATCACCGTGCCGTATCCACGTAAACGAGGCAATAATCCAAGAGGGATACATGAGTTATCGAGCATACCACTGAATATACCGAGATGTGATCGGTTCACGCATGCTAGCTAACGACATGAATTATGGTCATCTGGTTGGTTGGTTGTCTCTCGATGGTGGATACAATGGTCATGTCGCTGTTGGTTTCTTTGCTATCACGCCAAGCGAACAGCCAAGAAAAAAAGATAAATCAGAGCAGGCTTGTTGTGTAGACAAGGACACAAAACGGGCGCATACGGATACCCCCCTCAGCTTGGCCCAACAATTCAGCTTGTTCACTTGTCAGCGAATACACAAAACATTAATTTGATGCCATTCGCCTAGCAACTTGCACAACATTCGCGTGCCTCTTCTTTGTCATCACGTAACCCTAACCGCAAGGAATTCTCTTTAAATGCCACTCGCACTCAATCTCCGATCGTCAAATTTGCTATGAAGAAATTATTTATGCATATCGGCGATACGGTTTAGCATCGATTTTTCGTCAAAATGAGAGTACCACTAATTTTGGATAGTTCTTTCAGGTTTATTCCTGAAAACGCAGCACCGATCCGCGCTATTTACCTACTCTTAATATCATTTCTTTAAAAGATGTTTTATCTATACCCCTCTTCTTGTAGAAAGCCAACTTCAACTTCGTTTTCTTCGCCATCTAAACAAACCTAATTATGTCCTTCGATCCCCATGAATATTTGTTTTTTGTTGGAATATCATCTAAATTTTCACGGTAATTGTTTGCCTTAGATTTCAATTTTGTTTCACATCAGGAATTCACTTGAGGATGAACTTGCCCAACTGTTGAATATCCAGGTGAACTTTTGAAATATCACAGTTTCCATAGTATTCACTTCAAGTGGTATTAATAAAGATAGTGACAGAAACAACTGAAGTGCATCTCTATTGATAACGTCAAAGAAATTGTAGCACATTCGAAACAACTGACAACTATTTTTATCATATTCATATAATATATACAACAAATAAGATATAAGCTTCATATTTTTAGAATTGAAACATCTTCTAGAGTGTCCCATAGGTATTAACTCGAAATTCACAGGAATATTTTTGAGAAAACAACCCCAATTACTTAATGTTGATGAAGAATTGCTTATTTTGAATTGATGCATCGATTTACCTCCAAATATATCTCTTTTTATGGCTATCATATCATGCTATCGAATGGCTTAAGCAGTTTATAGAGAAAATACCATAACACAACTATGCCAAATTTTCTTTTCAATAGAAGCGCCTCAATAGAGCAAATGAAATACATTAATTCTATCTACAATTTAATATAGAGTAAGATAGTAAATGGTATGCTTGCAAAGAGTAACTGAAACACATTGAGTTCAACAAATCAGTTCTAATTTATAAAAGGAAAGGAAACAAGAAATTCGAGGATCATCTGCTTATGCAAATTTCATTTCGAAAAACATATTAAGATCATTCGGTTAGCCCCTCAAATACTCCAGACAATAGCCTTTCAAATCATTTCACACTCTTATCGCAACAAATATATTTCATGCAAATTTCCTTGTTTTTGTTGGTATGTTGATGAATATATTTTTTTATTAGTTTTTAATTTAACTTACTTCATTAGTTGGTAGTCTTTGCCCACAGATGCTGCATCCAAAAACATGTTGCGTTATCTATTGGCATTCTAAAAGCTGCCCTATAGGAGAGGAATAGATATATGGATTGTCTACCGCAAGCAAGTACGACTGCAAAAAGCGGTTGGCAAAGCAGAAACTTGATTTCGCAACACAGCAGGGGCATTTTCCGATTTCAGCAACTAATTTAAAGATATTTCATTTTTTTGAAAGAGCAATTGAATCTGCCCAAAAGAAAATACACACAGATGACCAAAGACTGAGATTAACATATGAACGTTGAGAAACGATAAATTTGCATGAATCTCATTGTGTTATGCAAATTTCCCGTAGGATACATCTTTGATACTTTGACAGGTAAACTCACACAGAGAGGGATCCAAAGAGGGGAAGAATAACAGAGGGAAAGAGAGAGTGAGAGCGAAAAAAAAGTAAGATAACAAACGCAGAAGTGCATATGTGAAGTATAAATGCAAAAATGCATATATGAGAAGTATGCTATTATGCCATTGAAATACTAATGCAAACGTTCTTATTTTGTCACGTTCTATTCTGAGCATCAAATGAATATTATTATTCATGGGAAAATATCCAAAAAGCGCATGCTGGCGTACTTTTCTTTGTTTTTTTGTCCATTCGATTTGCATAATGCAAAATATGGAGGTAAAATGTACGGTAAAGCACAAACAGGGATAAAATAACCGTGCATAAGTTTGATGCCTAATTTGTCATTGCTTCTGTATTCCCCTCGCTGAATCATAAGACAGCGTACAGCTGGGCACATGATCCCCTTCATGCTCAACTTAAGCTTATAAGTTCAGCTGCCTACATCGAATTCCCAATCATCCCTAATATAGTTTGTATTTGTCTTCCTTGAAGGCATCTAACTTGCTCTATGCCGTATGTCCTTGAAGGTTTCATAATTGTTTTTTATAAGCTTTATCTAAAACATAATGAAACAATTTCAAAAGTAAAAATTAACCAAGTTCAGTGAATGCCGCCGAATGGGTGAATGCGAGGAAAGCGTCCTGTTGAACAAGTTGGAAAGTTCGTACAACGCCTGTGCTTCCCATAGAGAGAGAGGAGATACCCACAATGTGAGCGCTTCCTTAAAGCGCTTTAAAGCGCGAATCGCAACTAAAGCATTTTATTGGCGAACATTTTAACGCTTTTTAGTAATCGACACTCGCCTATGGCATTTCCCAAAACAAATTTTAGCGAAAGAAGAAAAGAAAAATTCGTCACATCCAATTGATATTGCATTTTCCACATTTTGCTCTGATTCTACCATGTGTAGCATTTTGCTGCAAATCTCTAAAGCAGATGCATAGACGCAAAAGAAGTTTGAACTTGCCGCACAAGTTTGAACATGCCGCATTGTGCAGGAAAAAAGTTCGAAATTGCGGGTATTATACTATCCGAAATTGAATAAACATATAGCAAATATTTGAAATTAGACAATAAATGAACAAAATATTAATGAAACAATTCATTTGGAATTTAAATGGTACAAGTTAAAGAATTTAAATAATACAAACATTTATTTACAGTTTATTTCACTGTGCATGATTTCGACTACGAACAAATTTCTTTTTAAAAATCGATAATTTTTCTGATATAATTTCCAACTGAAATTCACTTTTTCACTATAGCAATGAAATTTTTTCAGTTAGTTAGCGATAGAAATTCTAGACAGATATTCGATCAAACCTGAGTTTTTATTAGCAATATGGGGCGTTGATAATCATTGAATTTATAGATCACATGATGCCAAGCCCTTGATCAGACCTATGATATCTCCCGCTCTAGTGCCAATTGATGTCTTCATCCAATATGGCCTCATCTTATGTCGCCAGTTCAGAATAATTTTATAAAGAATGTCTGTGTGTCTATCTGTCTGCGTGTCTACCCCTGTGTGTCCGTCGTAATTTCAATTAGGAAATCGTTGAAACTAAAGCTGTCATTTTTGATGAGGATAACGTGAATCATAAGGTGACAAAACGAGGACTATTCCACTACGATGAAAATGTGTGTGACGATACGAAGAATATACGAACAACCACAGAGACTACCTTTAGGTATTGAATGATCAACTTCAATGACATGTGTTGTGCATCATCGAACAATTGCATATTTCTGCTTGAGTTGATCGACAAGATGAAAGAGCAATTAAAAAAACTTTTTTTCTGGTAAGTTCCCTAAATTACCTGATATATTCGATATTCTGGCAGAAGAAGTTGGCAGAGACATAAGCCAGGTGAGAATAATTACAAAAATTGTGCATTTAACTGACTGGAAATTTGAAGGAACGCTTGATCGCAATACTGTGACAAAGAAAGTCTTGAAAGAATTGCCGAATGTGTGGATGGTGTGAACGACTTCCACAATTACTTCCTTCGCCTTTCGTTGTCTTCCTACTGAGGTGTTTTTGCGCGCATGATCAGCTGGGATGGCGTGCTATGCAATATGAAATAAGCGTACGTTTTGCCAACCAAGATGCAGTAGTGGTCATGAGGGCACTCTAAAGCTAGGAGTTGTGCAGATAAGCCATTTGCAGATATTGATGGGGACATTGGGCGTTCGGTCAACGGAGACGGGGGCGCCGCGTCATGTGTCTCATAGGGAAGGTATCCTTCCAACATATAAATGCATATATATTTATATATGGGCGTCTTCGGTTCATCCTTGCCCTATACAGAAATGTTGGCTTTACAGCTCTCCTGAGGCCACCATTTCGAATTTTCTGTGAAACGATAGGAATTTTCATGTTAGAAACCTTTAAAAAAGTCTCTCATTCTATTTTATTTGTTGTTGTAATAGAATAGTGTATTAGTTTTCTATTCAAAACTATTCATTACTCCGTGAATCGTTCGAATACAGAGCACCGAAATAAATCCACAAAGGCAAAGAAAACCCTGTGAAAATCACGTTCTAAAGGGTCACTCATCTTTGATAAATTTTGAGGCAATTTTTGTGCCTCATTCATCATTCATTCTCAACGAAATTCACTTCGAGCGACTCGCTCAACTAAACGGTGAAAAAGTCAGTAGAAAAATATTGCACTGATTGCAATTTTTTGAATTCTTCGAGTAATGGTTTGCGTAGTGTTTGTGCGTACTCGTGTAGGTGTATATAATCGATCATGTTATTTCCGGTCCCATTACATTAGTTTCGGTCGAGGAATCTCACCTTCAAAGACGTAATTTCGAAGGGGTGAATCCACGATCGGTGGCTAATCAAAAACTTCCTCCGAATCCTACGCATTCTCAACAGTTCAATCATGCGAAATTGACATAATCAAATCATAGTGCGAAATAATCGTGCACTAAATCTCAAAATTATCGCATAAATTGTTGTATAATCTATATGATGAGGGATAAGGATGAATGGATGGATGCTTTTTTTAGGGGGGGGGAATAAATGGTAATAAACTAGCGATAATGCATTAATAACTAAAGCAGCCCATTAATGGTACAGATCCTTTGCAATAGGTTCGTTTTTTTTTCTTTCATTTCGGTCAGTCACAAAATATATGCAAATTTTTTACCTATCTGGACGTCAGTGACTCCTTTCAGTTAGAAAGGCCTACTAAACTCTATAACTAAATAAACACGTGAAATTTGAAAATTGAATACAGGAGAAGTTGGAAAATTACTTGGTAGAGGAAAATGTATACTGGCAAAAATGTACTGCAATGACTTGCTTAACTCCCTTTCCGTAGTGACTGGTGTGCTTAGAGAGACTTCGTTGTGTTATCCACTGGGGAGCAAATCACCGACTATTGTCTGCAGATTTTCCTTCAGAGATCTCTTCCTTCCAATGAGATGTTCCAGTTTTCCATTCTGCGTCCATCTTTCCTCCTGCTATCCCTCTCCCCCTCCCCTCCCTCCTTAAAACTGATCGCTGGCCGAACCTGTCCCACGTTTCTTCCCAAAGAGGTAAGAAAAACGCCTCTTCGCAGCACACTACTATTAACGTCATTCCTTACCATTTCTAACAACTTTTCGCAAATATGTATTTATGGTCTTGGAACGATCGAAAGAAGGTCATACGATTAAACTAACACTGAGGTAAGTGAGCAATCCTTCACTGTGGATTTATGGATCGTCAGCATTTATGGTCTTTGGTGAATTTAAATAATTCTTTTTGGAGAAGGAATATTCACAGAAATCACCTCATAAAAATCCTCATAGGCATGCAGTCGGCTGGCAGATGAATGGAACGTTCTGCTGATGTCCTCATCGAAGTCCTGAAGGACAGCTCAGGCGGTTTCATGTTAAGAAAGTATTTTTGAAGTGTTTGAAGCTGCAAAGTATGTACACCAGCTGCTCGGCCAGTAATATGCTTCGTTGCAATTATTTCACGCTTTTAGTGGTTCATTCTATTATTAGAACAGTTATGCCATCACAGAAATTGGCAATAGCAAAGAGCATTTCCACAAAGGTTATTAGGACATTCCTAAAACTATCGTTCATCATCTTTGCATTATTTGTTGCTCATGTTAGATAGCTGCGTTCATATATTTCATTAGAAAATGATTCAGTTAAACCTACTCAAAGATATTCAGAGACGGAATGTAAGAGATATTTATAATTGTTATGTCATTATAAGCAACGCTTTTTGATCTACCACCTTTCCGATGGGTACTTCATCGGACGTTTTTCGTCTCCCCAAATCAAAGGATAACCAAATGATCATTCATGTCTCCCCACACGCACATTTGGCTGAATTATAAACTTTGCGACTTTACATCCATCGTGCATCATTCACTTTCATAATAATTTAATTACATCGAACATCTTTTAATCTACTTCAGTTTTTGCTCAAAAATACTGGAATAAGAAGTTTGTGGAAGTACTGCAATTCTGGCACGATCCTTACTTTACAATCCTTAAAATTGTCCGAAGCTTCGCAAGCTCGAAACTTGAACAAGTACACAAGTATTTGAGTACTGCAGTGCTCGAGAAGAGCGCTTTCAAATTACCGGAGCGTTACGAAAGGCATTTTTGATGGAATTCATTCCATGGCGACTTTTGATCACCGCCTCCTGTAGAAAAGTGTATGAAGCTCATAGCGAACCATCTCAGCTATCATTTCAATATTCTATGAGCAAACCTGAGACGAAGCTATGCTTTCTGAAATCGGAAGGCGTCAACGGCGGAGATGAAGGAATAGGCGTAGGTGGAAGAAGCGTAGATAGTCTAAAGGAGATGGATGGCTGCGTTAAACGACGAAGGGAGAACGCCGCATTAATCGTTCCCATCGAATCGGGATGTGGCTCGTCGTGACGCTACTCAAAATCTGATACACATTTGGCCACACCGTTTACACACACATTCTCGACAATTTAAGTGCACCGAAGCTATGTGACTATTTGATTGTAAAATGAAATTGCACCAATAGAAGCATCGAATGAACGTTTCCATTGGAGCCGAGGGCACTTCCGAAGCGCTTAATATTGACAACGAGTGGATCCATCTTGGAGCACAAACAAATTACAATATTTGCTTTCTTAGCTCAGTACAATACTGCAACAACGTCGACGCATTCGACAATGTACTGATGTAAGGCATTCATTCTCTCATGAATCTCTTTCCTCGGAACTTTGCCTAACTACATCTAAGAACGTTTCGTTGTAATAATGGATATGGATTTATAACACCAATGTGAAAGCAGATTTATTTTATGGATATGAAATGAGCTTATGTTTTTACGAAGATTTAAAAGGACTCAGGATATGCGAATCTCCTTTTGAGTAATAGATAATTTGGGATACTCGTTGGCCAATTACTACTATAATACAGTCGATTTCGTTTAATGACTAGATGATGCTACATACTGTGATTAAACTTATCTACTTAATTTCCAGAAAGCCTTCAACTCTTTGTTATAGCCTAAATTATTCTTCGTTTTAGAACACATGGCGATTAAAGGTCAACTCTTACAGCGGTTCAAAAACTTCTTCAGTCGACGAGTTGGAAGATATCTTCGTAATGTGAGTTTCCTTCCAGCAATCCAGCGATCTCTAAACCCTCTTTTAGCCCCACACTCATTTTGCTATAGATTACTAAATTACTAACTTTGCTTTGCAATAAGAAATATATGCATAGGTGAACGACTCTAAACTTCAATTAACGTGCTCAAAATATTGATATGTGCTTAAGAACCTGACCTCAATCAAGCACGACTCATTATGATATGCATAAGGACCTGACCTTAGACACAACTCATATGGTCGAGCACAGATCAATCTTGTTGCCTCTAAATGTCACGTATGGTTTGGTAGCTCGACAGCGCAGTCGTTGTTCACTGTTACAGATAATCCTCTCAAAAGCGTTCAACTGGTGAAGGGTTTATAATTATGTTTAACAGTAAGTTAGTTACAGCTGGTTGTCCAATATGTTGAAAAGGTCATAAGAGGAACTTATGCAGTTTAAATGCCAACTACTGTAAAATTTTATTACTCATTTTTCGCCGTACGCCTCAAACTATTACATACTACATCATCTGCAAAGTACCCTCGATTCGAGCGTATAGAATAGAACATAACTATTGTGTTCTTCAATCGTAGCTTAATATCGACCATTCCGCCTGGTAACCTCTATTTTTTTATACCGATATACTCTATGATTAGCTAAATATTGGTTTATGTCTTTCTAGATTTGAATCTTCTCGCTTACAACACTTATGGTTTAGTCTATTGCAGTTACATATCCAAATTTAAATGGTGAGCTTTAAAAAATACGAATCGAATAGGTGTGGAAAACTGCTCAAAATTTGATCAGTAGAACAGCATCAACACAAGCTTAAACGATTTTCTTTTCTAAATGAATATTACGAAACAAGCAACCGCTTCCCAAAAAAGAAGAAAATTTTCTTATGGGAAAGGTATGCGACACATTTATCTTCCCATCGGAAATGTTAAGAGGGAGTGCAATAAACTACGCCATTGATCTATGCTAATCTCACATCTTGCGCCTCTGTCAATCTGTAGCATAATTTAATGGCAACGAAAAGTCATGCCTCAATCCCGCGAACAAAAACGGAAAGTATAGAACTTGAATAGCGCATGTAGAGAGGGAACGCGTACAGGTATGCCCATGGCCGAAGGTAATTTTTCAATTTGAAAACAATACGCACAATGGGCCGAATTGGGGTTTCAAGTCGGCATCGCAAATCTTTGGCAAATAGTTTTAGATTAGCAAATTTAGCGAAGCGCAAATTTGGCCCAAAATATTGGGCTTTACAAATTGTTAAGTTGGATATTATCAACGATTGGTGCTCCAATTATTATTAATTGAAAATAAATTGATTACATCGATAAAATTGATGACAAAAAAATTATCAGTGACTGATAAGAGATGCTTTTATGTGATTTGACAGCAAACGAAGCGATAATAAAGAATATCGGCAAAAATGTGGCATTCATAAGGACACATGAGTTCGTTAAATGGAATTATATCCTTCTTGTGCATAAGAATGAGCTATAGTAACCTTATGTTCCTGGCGAATGCCTTCTGAAAGATTCATTTACCATGCAAATAATCTCCTATGTTTGTCAAATATCTTATATCATAAATACAACAATCAACTATCGAACTGCATTCCCATCGCTTACAAACTTCCTGTGTCAACGCTGCCAACTCTCATTGTTCAACGATGCAATAAGATCGGTTTTCATATCGAATATTTGCATAGTGCTGCGATGAGCTTCTCTAATATTATATATTCGGAAATTGCTTGTTGAAGATGCTATATTTAAAGATCTTTCTGCATGTTCACATCTTTTGCCTCCCAGAATTCGGCGACTTATCAGCGCTTCCACATTAGAAAAGTGGAATAGCACGACGATTTGGAAAAAAGTGTGGATAGTGCTGTAGCGACCACATTCAGTGCTGCCTTTAGTCACAGCCATTTCTAGATTTCACAGCAGTGCTGCACTCCGGATGGAGAGAAAATGCAGTCGGGATCGATAGTGCCTGACATATGTGGTAGCGAAGGTGGCGAAAATGCGCATCCCTCGGCAGGTAGTGATCTTTCTTTTTGCTTGTCTGGTATCGAGCAGCGTATTTATTGCTGCGGTGGTTCCTTCCTAGCGGCAGGAAGTATGTGAAGGTTGTGAATATAAATTTGGATGGGCGCCTCTCTTTGTTGAACTGTTGCCTAGTGTCTTCAAAGTACTGCAACTGTTGTCTTCGGTCGAAGGTAACCTCGAAACCTTGAGGGAATTACCCAATCCGTACGGAGAGCGAATGTAGTAGCAACAGCGACATCCACATTCATAGATGAGGGATAACTAATAAGGGGGCTCAGAGGGTTCTTTGATCTCTTTAATCTCGCTTTCCAGAAGGTGAATTTCTTGTTCCTTTGAGTTTTAGTGGTGCTCGTTTATTAGCGGCAGGAAGTATGTGAAGGTTGTGAATATAAATTTGGATGGGCGCCTCTCTTTGTTGAACTGTTGCCTAGTGTCTTCAAAGTACTGCAACTGTTGTCTTCGGTCGAAGGTAACCTCGAAACCTTGAGGGAATTACCCAATCCGTACGGAGAGCGAATGTAGTAGCAACAGCGACATCCACATTCATAGATGAGGGATAACTAATAAGGGGGCTCAGAGGGTTCTTTGATCTCTTTAATCTCGCTTTCCAGAAGGTGAATTTCTTGTTCCTTTGAGTTTTAGTGGTGCTCGTTTATTTATTATTCGTTCATTCCTGTTGGCATTCAAAGTTAGCTCGAATATTACTGCAAGTCAACCGTCTTTATCGCCTATTTCGGCCTACGGCCGCATCAACCACTGTTGTCTTATGTTAACTGGCATGCATAGATATTGGGTACGAGACATCTTCGAGTGATCTTTCCACCCCAGAATTCTTGATTGGAACATGGTCATACAATCTGTTGTACTTTTTCAGATGTTTTCGCAAATGACCACTGAGTCGAGCGCGTCCAGAACCATCTTCTGCCTATATCGATGGTTTGTTCTGCGAAGGTTTTTTCTTGACTCGTTGATGAAATGATCTGGTAGTACTGCGGTACCGAAAAGGCGTTCTCTGAAATAGCTTTGTTTCGGGCAGTCATCTTCCAACTTAAGCTGCTTCCAAAATGCGCTTTACCGATTTGTTTTTGCCCCTTTTCACCATTCAAACCGTTTTTGATAACTACGATGAAAAAATGCTCATCCCGAATATAAAAACGAACGAAACAAATGTTATTTATTGTAGGACAAAAGCCAGCTGATTCGTGAGGTTATGCTAACAGTATCGTGACTTTCAAGGATCGTGTAACGAATTCATTTCTAACCACTATATTTTGCAGTTGCCGCTTCATTTCGCCCATCGCTGTCCGCCTTCACTCATCTATCTCCTTCCGCTCATCTTCTCACCGTTGTCATTCTATTGATGTCACAACCGAGGTCTTCCGTGATGCCGACATTTATTGATTAGTTTTACTGACAGTGACAACGTATATGAACATGTTTGTCCAGTTTTGGCATCGTTTTGCGCATTGACGCGTTTGTATGATTGCATGAAGTATACAATATTCGCATGTGCAGTGTTGTACACGTTTGCAATTTCACTATCACCAGTAAAACATATCCCATGTTGTTTTTGGCAACACTGTTACAATAAACCTAGTTTACGGTCCCTTGCGAGAGCACTTCGAGCTTAGGACCCATGAACTGGTTGACGAAGTCTTTCCAAGTGGAAAGGCCCGGTACAGTTAGAAGGCTGAGCGCGGAATTCGAAGTCGTCAAGCAGTTACCACTCGAAGCTGACGCTTGTTCTCTTGTTCCTTTGTCCTTTTGCTAATAGTGTTCTATTCTTCAACAGCGTTGTTCCGTTTTATAGTACCAAATTTACTNAATATAGTTCCTGAAGATGTAGAAAGATCGAGCTTACAAAAATGAAATTAACCGGAAATGCGTGACATATAATTTTCGTCTGGAAAAGGCGCATATCAAGCTGCAATACTTGGCGGATCGTTTCGCCTACGCAACCGTCTCTTATGCCGTCAAATTTCACACACTGGGCCACTCGTAGGGCTGCCACACATGCTGTAGCGGCTTTAAAAAATCTCGTAGATTTGTGAGAAATGGGACCATTGAACAATCGACTCCAAGTCGTCACAGCTCAATGAATAGGTTAGGAAATTTTTCGGCCGAAGATCCCTCAAAAAACGAAACCCCGAAGGACGATTCAAAATTTGCATACAAAAGCTGTTGACAGGCGGTATCGTAATTAGAAATGATTCAAATACGACAGCCATTGCATAAAAAATACATGGCCAAATAAAGTATATAAAACTACAGGAGCCACCCGATTACCTCAATATGCAGGAAGGTCTAGAATGTTGCCAACAGAGCAGATGCCAGCAAGCGTTAGGAGAACCTGCTGACTTCTACCGCTGTCCGTACATTGTAGGATTGGGCAATAACTCCCCATCCCTCCACCCCCGTTCGCCCGCCCCTTCCCACCGTTATTCTATGGGTTCGACAGGCGCAANCCCCCCGCCCCTTCCCCGCCCTCCCCACTCCCCGCAACCCACCCCCCGTCCTCCCACTAGCCTCGCTGAAAAAAAAACTGAAAGAAACACTAGGCAAAATTTTATGACAACTGATATCTCCGAGAGAGGCAACTGGCACAGTACACCCTTCCTAGGACCTGAGACCGTATTAAGCCTTTTTGAACCATTTCTGCAACGAAAAAAGGCCCACGTGCAATCTATTGAATGGATTATGCAAAAAAAATGCAAAAATTCTGCAAGATAATGCAGTAACCAACGCAACCGAGTAATCAACACAACGTGAAGATCATGTGGTATGGGTTAGACATATTTCCAAACAGCAATCTTCTTTGTGTGCTTCGAAAATCATTGCTAAACTGCAGAAACGAAGTCAAGTTGGATTTTCAGGTTTTATTCATTCATAAACAACATTAGAAACAGAAAGAGAACAATCACAAGTGCCAGAAGATGTCACATATGATGAGTCTAAGCTGAGAAATGTGAAAGTATCTCACGAAGGAAGAAAAGAAAATCACAAAATCGTCAACTTGTGCTTTTCTTTGCAACGCTTTGTAACATCGCAACAAGCCAACTCTAACCTATCGAACAATGTTCAAATATGTCTCCTGCCACCGTTTTACATAAAGTGAAAAATTAAAAAAACAGATGAGGCTAAAATGTAAGAAATGGTACACAGTATATATGATATCAACTCAATGGAGAAAATTCCGATTCTATGCTTTTAATGAAGCAAACACTGAAGAGAACGGTGAACACAATTTGTTTGAAACCGATTTTGCATGTCATCCCAATACCGACTGCAATCCACAATTTCCGGGACACCATAACATGTAAATGTGACGTGGGTATATCGAGATGGAAACGGTAAAAAGCAATAGCCCAAAGAAACCAACACATAAGTTAAACATAATAAAGACAGCAAAAGAAAGAGGGCTGCAACGTTTCCACGAATTCCCTCATCTTACATCTCACAGAAATAATCCATCTTCTGGATTAGACACTTGACTCGAGAATGAAATTTGCAAAACATATCATTTCCTCAAGAAAAGTCCCTCATTTGCCTTATTCTCAAGAGAGAAAAGTGAACAAAAACAAGAGAAGAAAAAAGAGAGAGCGCAGCTCATCCATACAAATTCAGCCCCCATAAGCATTTCAAATAAGATTCATTGAAGCATTCTTAAGAACAATATCGTATGAAGTTCTCCTGGTTTTACTGCAAACGATTGTTTTGCGATCTGACTGCTTATGCGAAAGGATACTTCAGAATCTCAACAATTGCACTTTATGGTTCATACTTTCACAAGTTTCTACTTCAATAAATGGTTCTCTCTGAAGCCTCAGTGCAAATACAGTCTCTTTAGAGCAAATCGCTTTCGGTCGAATTGACACAACTGTTGTTGCATTTTGTCAAATTTTGATACTTTATTTATCACGAAACTGCCTTGAAGAAAGCGGTGATGCGGCTGCGAAAAGTCACTTAATCCCTAAGTGAAAATGTGCACTCTACGTTAAATTGCTCCAGCATGAGATCGACGCATTGCCGAGTAGTATTCTTTGGAAGCTAACTTCCTGTCGAGAATATTCCAAGTACACAGCCTAGACATTTGTGGTAAGAAATTCATCATTTCTTGTGCAGGAAATAAGCCAATCTTATGTCCTGTGGATGGAGTTTTCAGATGAAACTAGTAGCGGAAGTAGTGGGGATTCCACTCACTTCAGTTTTTTTTTAGCTTAAAGATTCCCCCTTCCATCGCATATTCATCACATTTAAATAGCACAAACCTTAAAGATCACTTACTGAAGCATGCTGCAGCAGACACACTTCACTGGCGCAGAACCAACAAGCAGTGGCGTTCTCATTGTCCCCCTATCACGACTATGAATGACATAGATTCATTTGAAATAATCGGCACACTTAAATGCTATAACTGGAGCCAGATGAGATCACAGAAATTTTGCGAAATCAACATTAAAAAAATTTGAAAGGAAAGAGGAAAATCGCAAGCGAGTGTAAATAATAATAAGGTTGAATGAAAGAAAAAGAAAAAAAGTCAAACAAAAGCACCAAAGAAATAAATAAAGGATTGAGGGCGGGGGGACGGGAAACCTGAAATGCTGAAATTACCCTCATAACGATAAATTGCGAACACAATCAAGAAATGTAACAGCCTCAACGCTGAAACACATTTTAAAAAATCGAATCATGTGAAACTTTTGCTGAAATCACTCGTGCAATCGGCCTGAATGGCTAAGCATAACACATAAAACAATTCGAGGATGGAAATTTGATTGATCTGCTGAATGTAAAATAGAGAAAATGATAATGGAATTAAGGAGAAAATATTAATTCAACAAACTTTAAATTTATTCATTCGAAGAGATGTTCCTTAGCCTTCCATTTGTGAAAATCCTTCACAAAACACGATTAGAAATGAGCAGAACGATTCTCAGCTGCTGAAAAAAAAGGAACAGAAAAAACGGAGCCCAAATAGAAACTAGCCTACTGAGCGTACGTCGTTGCTTCAGCACACTATACTGTGAGTTCACTCCGCCGCAACGCACAAGCGCTCGCTTGCGTTGCGTGGAAGCCCTCGAGAGATTGCAACCTACGTTGCTGACTTCTTACTCTAATTCGAAGTCATAAATAAAGGCAATGCAACTGAAGCGTTTCACGTTTCCCCTGTTGCTTTTTATTTGTTAATCTACCGGAACTCTTCACAACTTTCCTGAGCACATTCGTTTAGGATACATAGGCTTGTCTATGCCCAGTCATTTTCACTTGGATGAAGTTTAATTTTCGAGAAGACAAAGCTGTTAAATAGCAATCGAGTTCGAGTTACGCTCATCCTAGCGAAGCGTCGCGACTGACCATCGCAAGGTGTCGACAATGAGCGGTGTTGCGTCTGTTCCCGAATTGCTGCTGTCGTACATGCAGGTGACCGGCACAGTAGCAGTGCGTCGAGCGCCGATCTTTTCGCGGCTTGGCAATGATTCGGCAGATTGCTGCAGCCGATCTGCTAGAGGAGCTGCGACAGTACCTCGAGAATAATTGGGCTTTCTTCGTCCAATTCGAGACGGATTTATATGGCCCCCTCCATTACGATTCGTTTCAACCTTTTAACTGACACTTTATTTACTTTGTTGATTTTAGTGATCCTCATATCTGTTCCATCTCTGTAGCGAGCAAGGCTTAAAACCATCTTGCTATTGTTAATGGAAAAACATGTGCATTTCTTGCAAACTTGTTTTATGAGGAAAACTTTTTAAGCACTAATCCGTTATAAATTAGACCCGCTGCGGTCATTTTTACTGATTAATGAGGAAGAAGGAAGACTGCGCTTGAAATTCTTGTATGGGTGCAGAATTAGTGAGCGAATTATTTATGAGGGGATGATCAACCCTAGTTCACCGCTTGGATGAACAATGAGGTTATAGATATGAGATTAAAATTTCTGCACATTCGAACCATTTTCAGCCCAGCAAATGGCTCAGGGCCGCTGTCACGATCTCCTCATAGGGACAATATGCCGGATGAAGGGGATCCAAATTACGGCGCGGCGCCTCCATGAACCGATCGGCAACAGTGCCATCTTTGGTTGCCGAGGACCGATCTTCGAGGTGGCGGAGGTGAACGATCAGTGGTTCGCCTTGATGAGAGAATTGTCTCGGTAAGACGAATGTTTTTGTTTGTTGTTTGTTGAAATATTCTTTTATTTATTGCGATTGGTGTTTCTAAGGTTGTATCAAAGCATCTATAATGGAGCACCAGCTATCGCTGTGTCCTTGAGTGGAAGAAAGTTTTTTGGACAAAAAAATGTAAAGGGGCATCGCGAGATTTCTTTGTTGAAGCTATGGCGACCTCATAGACGTTTGGATTTTAGTGGATCGAAAGAGGTCACGGCCTCTTAGAGCCGGGGTAAGCGGTTGACATCACTGAATCGGGCAGGCCGGGAACAAGCCGTGAAAATGAGAAGACGCGCATCAAGCAGATCACGTCGGGAAAAATTTGCAAGAGCTGAAAAGAGAGCTGATATTACGAACGTTATTGAGGAAAGACTTAGAATGGCGGTGCAGGCTACCATACAAATCTATCATTAATTTCGGTTAGGACATCAAAGGCACGCTCATTCTGCCCCCACTGCAACAAAGAAGCGCTTCTTTGGCGAAGTGAAGGACACTACACTTGGAACACGCCTTGTCAATTTTTCCTACATAGAATGATGGCAGCAGTTCAGTCCTTGCAGCACGGAAGCGACTTTTTTGGGACCGATGCAGCGCCACCATCTGCCGCCACGCTTCTATGCGGATTTTTTTTTTTGATCGATACGCTGTTCGGCGTGTCGATAATAACGCTTTCCCTCCTCTTTTTGGCTCCGTGGGTACGTGGCGTAGATTGTGGCGCGACATCTGCTACTTGAACGGGTGAGGCGGTTACAGCATTGAAAATTTCGAGACGAAAACAGTTACTATCGAAAGCGACGTCGTTTGTGGGCCGGCCGGTTAACACCTGTAGTGCGGTGAAGCATGCATTTACACCGCAACTATTACCATCAACCTGCCGTACAACATGGCTACTGTTGACAAATATATAAGCGACACCTGGGTGCAAAACTTCTAATATACACGATACGGCCGCTCTTGTTTCATCTGAAATAGGATTAAGGAGGGAGTCAGAATATTGGAAAATCCTACTGCTCTTGTGGTAGACGCCCATAACGTGATGATTGGGTGAAATTATAGTGACTAAAACTAGTTCCCAATCATCGATGTAGTTACTTATATAATATCTAACATACCTATATGGAGCGACTGCCTCCACGTTCACATTCTCAACATCCAGATATAGGGCAGGACAATTATAACGCGTGTAGCGGCCGCAGATACTGTCGCTTGTAAATAAAAATATATTTTTTTCGAGCATCTAGCCAACCTAGGGGATTGGGAAGGTCGCACAGAGAAGCTCCTCCAAGTTTGGAGCCGATGATGGCCTGAACTAGTGTATGGCTTTCTGCGATCTCATCGGGCATGCCATTATTAGCGCGTACGGCCGCCGGATGGGGTGTACACAAAGCAAAGTTCTGTAGACCCTCACAAATACCATCCGTCATATCGATGGCGTTTGTGGCAATCCCAAAATCTTTGCCTGCGTTCACCTCACTGCTGCGCTCAGCTATATCCAGATCGGCGGTGATTTTCCTATCTAGCGCTCGCCGCTCGCTTCCTACGGTATCTACACTAGGCGCATCTTCAACGTTTTCATCCACATTGCGCTTTTCTCCTTCTTTTTTTGTCATATACCTACGCTCTTTTCTATGGACTTTTGTCTATCGCTTTTCCTTTTCAGGCTTGGCATAGCAATAAATTAAACGAAAAAATCCACAACAACAAAACAATGAAAAAAAGAAACCTACCGGAGAAATTCTCAACATCCAGATATAGGGCAGGACAATTATAACGCGTGTAGCGGCCGCAGATACTGTCGCTTGTAAATAAAAATATATTTTTTTCGAGCATCTAGCCAACCTAGGGGATTGGGAAGGTCGCACAGAGAAGCTCCTCCAAGTTTGGAGCCGATGATGGCCTGAACTAGTGTATGGCTTTCTGCGATCTCATCGGGCATGCCATTATTAGCGCGTACGGCCGCCGGATGGGGTGTACACAAAGCAAAGTTCTGTAGACCCTCACAAATACCATCCGTCATATCGATGGCGTTTGTGGCAATCCCAAAATCTTTGCCTGCGTTCACCTCACTGCTGCGCTCAGCTATATCCAGATCGGCGGTGATTTTCCTATCTAGCGCTCGCCGCTCGCTTCCTACGGTATCTACACTAGGCGCATCTTCAACGTTTTCATCCACATTGCGCTTTTCTCCTTCTTTTTTTGTCCTATACCTACGCTCTTTTCTATGGACTTTTGTCTATCGCTTTTCCTTTTCAGGCTTGGCATAGCAATAAATTAAACGAAAAAATCCACAACAACAAAACAATGAAAAAAAGAAACCTACCGGAGAAGATACCTGAAACACAGAGGAAAAAACGGCAAGAAACGCGCCATTTAATACAGGTACAATTCCAAACGTTACATACGACAAAATTAAACTCACAGCAACCTACAAAAAAAGCACACGGAAACAGTAATGCACAATTAATACAGCCAAAATGATCGAATTTTATACAACTAATTTCCATCATGTAGAAAAAAGAAAAAAGTGCCACGCGAACGCAGCAAAACATGCCTTTAGCCTATCTTAACCTCTAACTCGTCTAGTATGACGACTGGGGTAGAATCTAGCCCGAAAACAGCAAAAAATAACTTCCCAAAAACTTCTTTAAAGAATTCCTCCTTCAAAACCAAAACAAAAAATCCCGACAGCTATCGCAGCCAAAACGAGACACCGCTTCGCTCCAACACTCCTCGTAACAAAGCCACAGAGGCAACTTTCACCAATTATTTATAAGCACGCGCTGCGAGTGCAGATGTATTTACGTCATTTTATTAAAGCACAGCAGTACAACTTGAAGCATTTTTCGAGTTGAACACGACTGGCCCAACGGCTCGCCAATACACGTACCTCGATATCCTCAAGCACTACCGCTGGGACGAGAAGAGTTGCAGATGGGCGCGACGTCTTCGAAAGGACAAGATCCTTTCGCGTATTTACATTGTTAAGGCACCTTTCGTAGAGAAATTTTGCCACCGCATGTTGTTAAAATACATTAAAGAGCCGCAATCTTTCGAAGACGTGTGGACGCTCAACGGCCACACCTACCCGTCGTTCTTCGAGGCCTGCGTGGCGCTTGGGCTCTCTGTCGCCGATACGGTATGGGAGAATTCGTTGGCAGAAGTCTGCACCTACTGCATGCCGCACCAAGCTCGACAATGCTTCGCGACCACTATCTCATTTGGCGCGATTCAGGACGCACCTCGACTGTGGCAGCTATTCAAGCTGCAAATGGTTGACCGTGACCCTCACCGAACCACTGAAGAACTGGAACGGAGGACCCTTCGACACATCCAGCGAATCCTGAACGGTGCAGTTCAAGACCTCCACTTATACGGGATTCCACTTGAGTACCCACCCGAGCCCGATGATAACGAAGACCTAAAGCAGAATGGTCTTAGAGTCGCCGAAGAGCGCACGCAGGTTGAGCGGATTTATGGATAGTTGAACGTGGGTCAACAAGCAGTAGTTGATCGCATTCTAGACGCTATGTGCAAAAACAACTCAACATCAACTACTGTTCAACGATACTTTTCCTGCAAAGGGCGGGTGGGACCGGAAAGACTCACGTTTACAGCCTCATCATTCGTCTTCTCCGACTGCGTGGCGATGCTACCATAGGGGTTGAGTTCACAGGGATTGTTGCGACGTTGTTGATTAATGGAACAACCGTTCACAGTCGTTTCAGACTTCCGTTCCAGCTGCATCACGACAGCGTATCAACGATGAAGGCGGACAGCGATGAGGCGGAGGCGATCAGTACAGCGAAACTAATCACGTGGGACAAAGCACGCACGCAAAAGCGGTATGCACTGGAGGCGGTCGAGAGGTTGCTGCCCGACTTCGTTGTCGGTGCACAAAAATCGGTGCCGCTCGGAGCTCAAGTGATACTGCTCGGCGGCAGTCGGCGGCAAATGTTGCCGATCGTCGAGGATGGCAATGTTGAGTGGTTGTAGGACTCCGACACCCTCCGTAGCGTCCAGGCTCTTGCAAGCTGAGCTTTGCTGACCTTGCGTAATGACAACTGCCATGAGCTCAACGCAGTCGTGCTTGACCGCCTGAATCCGGAAGAGGATCCGTGCAAATATTTCGCTACTGATGTTAACGACCGAGACCACCCCATCTGCATTGTTGGCCTCATGGCGCACGATTACCTCAACTTCACAACCCCTCCTGGCGTGCCACCCTATGAATTGCTCTTAAAAACGGGTGCGGTTGTTATGCTGCTCCGTAACGTAGACGTTCAAGCAGGGTTGTGCAATGGCACAAGAATGGTTGTGGAGGAAATGAGGCCAATCACACTTCTCTGCAGGGTCCTGACGGGAACGCACGCCGGTGAATGATGTGTAAACAACCGAGGTTATGGGGCCACCGCCCTCTTAACGCCACTATAGGAACGTAGGCAGTTAGTTGCTGAACGAAAATAAAAAGAAGCTGGAATCGGAAAATTGCAACAGTGAAACCACAACAGGTATTAAATCACTACAGTCGGAAACCATAGCTCATTGACCCTTCTCCTTCCCAATACTTGCAATTGGTTACGATGCAAGCTAACAACGGCAGCAAAAGGCAAATTTCCAAGCGGTCATGACTCACTATTCATGCATCATACGACAAAATTGAACATATTTTTTGAGGTGCTCATCTTAATCCTTCACCAAAAAAATTAAGTTTTCAAAAACCATGTTGACCTCAAATCAGAGAATAGCATGCCTTCTATAGAACTGTTCAAACATGGCAATCCACAAGTTCTCATGAACGCCCTCTGAGCCCAGTTTACATCCAGAAAATCGCCTACGAGCTTATCTTTCAATCGAAGGCCGATATCTGGATTTTCCCCTCTCCGATGTCTCCACCTGTTCTTGACCTGACCTTCATGACCTGACTTGTTCATAACCTGACCTTGTCCATGACCTGACCTTGCCTGCAGTTCATTTCGAATTTGACGGATCAACTCGGAAGATGGTGTGAGGATAAGCACCTACAAATTTCCATAATCACAATTTCAAAAAGGGCTGAATTCAAACAACCGGAAAAGAGGAACACAGTCACAAGCATAGGCTCATGAGCACATGAACAGATACAACACCGCCATGATGCAAATTGCAAATACGAAGTTGCAGGAACGATGCTCATTTTTCATATTGATTGCAAATTGTGAGTCCTGCGGTTACCATTTCTGATCAGGGCACCGACGAACCAAACAATACGCTTATGAGAGGTGAAAGAAAAAACGAACTAACACAACGACCTTCGAAGACAACCGCACGGCACGAATGACTGTTGCAAAACTGCTGCGTTTCGTTTCATTCCACGGTGCGTAAAAAAACACTTGTGCAATCCAGGAGTAGTTAAATGGAAGGCGCATTTCCACAACCATACGTAAAATAACATGCTGGAGTCCTGAAAGATTCACTGCACAATTATTGACTAATCTACCTCATTGTATTTTATGCTTATATTGCTTGGCAATTAGATAGCAATGCAGAGAGATGCCAAATATGACGTTTTCATAAAACTGAACAGGCGTACGTTTTCCATGCTGCCGGCTAATTGCACTCAGGGATGTTCGAATCATCATTAAACTTGCCAATGAAAGGCTTAAGAGCATAATTTTACTTTACTGCGCTTGACTTTATCATTTCGAATCCTACGAGAACAGCTGACATGGCAGATGGAGTTGCAGGAACGCATATCGTTGCAGCCCCTCCAGTAGTAGGTTTCCTGCAAACCATAGTGGATCTCAAGCTGTGTTAGCAGCAATGCATCTCATCCGCACCTGGGTGGCTGAGAATAGAGTTCAATTTGCATATCACATAGCACGTTCCGCTGTCGAAAGCTTTTATAAAGTTGATAACCAATGAATGTGGAATGGGTTCGACGAGTAGGGTGCAGACTATATTCACAAAATCGCTGTTTTGGGTTACCATATAAAACCGCACAGAGAAAGTGACGGGAACATATACATGCATAATTGCATATATGCGCATACCCGTTGAGTCAGTGTCATCGAACTTCTTTTTATGCAAAATTTTGCGAGAAGAACCTTGCAACGAAGAATCGACCCTGCGTCATTTTATTCTGAGATGTCTCCACTAACCGGCCTCTCACTAGTTGTGCTTCATTTGCTCTTCCTTTCGGCTTTGGTTAAGGGTTCGTTTGTCTTCTCAACACAATCGTCTTCGTCTGTAAATCATCTACGTTGGCATATATCTGCGCTAAATCAGTGACAGCAACTTTGAATGAATGGCGCGCAACTTACTTTTTAATTGCGTGAGATACTAGCTACTATAAGCCGCATGTGTTAGCCATTGTCTACACTACGAGACAACAGTCTTGAAAGTAGAAAGAAGTGGAAACAATCGCTGTGTTGCAAGAAGTTTGTGCTGTGTATACCGGGAAATAAGCGGATTCCTCTGCTCTGCAAACCTAGCAACCAAAGATCAACTTGCGCGAAAGGTGTTTGTGTAATAGGCACTTTTCTTAAAACTTTATACGTCCCCCTTCTCGAAAATTGCTGGCAAGAGTGCTGTATTGACTGTAGGACCATCGGTGACGTGGCGCGAAATCCTAGCTCCAGGTGGATGAGTGCACTGACTGCTAAAGCTACTAACGTTGAGTTTCTCAGAACGCCAAGTCCAACATCTTAGAAAGCTGGGTAAAACTGAATTTGGCGTATACTGTAGTTTACGGCCAGCCCCGTTCTTTCTTTCACTTCTGTCGAGAATGAAAGCACGAGATATTCCACTTCTAGGCAAGTATCATCTCACGTACTAGAGGTGAAAACGTTAGGGTTACACAATAGTACTCATTTGGAATCCAAAGTGCGAAAGCGGCGGGAAAAAATTGGGAACAAAGCTGCGAAAGGAGTGGGATTAGTGACTGAAGCATCAGACAAATGCGTATGAGTGAAGCAGAGGAAAGGTGTTGTTACAGTCGTTGAGGGGTGTTTATTTGAGGGCAAGGTGCTGTTCGGGCTAAAGGCATCCTCGGGGAACACTCACGTCCTAAGGCCTCATCCAATCTGCCACGAGTAAGGCGTTTTCTCATTTTGATACAGAGAACAAATGTGAGATCCCACTTGAAGGTTTCACCAATATATAATTGCAAATTGAACCTTCAATTCCAATTCAATTCAAATTCTATTATGTCACTTAGTTCAGCCTTTTCTCACACCCACTTCTCCTCTTCTCTTTAATCTTAAAATGCGTAAGGCTGCTCACCGATCGCTTTTCCGACCCATCGAATCTAGACGGCGCTTTACACCTCCGTTTTCAACCAGTGGGAAGTCTCAACAGGACGTTGAACAGCGGCGTGATGCACTTTTGAAACATTGCGCTGGAGGCGTTGAGCACGACTTTTTGGAAATTCTCTGAGTGAATAGCACCGAAACTTGATAACAGTCATTGCCGATTCCTCGTTTAGTGGCTCATGCAGTGCTTTCTGTGTTACGTTCACCTTCCCGAGCCAAAGGATCTATGCTGCGAGTATTTTATGTGATAATATTATTGTTTAATACGGACACTGCCATCTATTCCACTGGTGTGATCGGCTTAACTTGGTAGGTGAAGGAGAGGGGGGGGGGGGGGGAAGGGACAAAACTGAGGAAGGACGAAAGCGCGATGGGCATTTTGATGGATCGTAGATTTCGCCGCGTAATATCCTTTCAGCCCTGAAGTATTGCATCACCAGGGGCATTTACGTGCACTGACTCCAAATCTATCATGATTAACCGCCGTTTGATCATCGTGTGTCTCCTTCGCCCTTCATCATCTGTTCCACATAATACATAATACTTTCATCCGATCTATTTCGTTTGTTCTTTCTCTTATGGAAGGAATGCAGTGTTTCGACTTCACCAATTCCATTCGGTTGCTCTGTCGTTAAAAGGCTCGAGGACCCGTGAAACGAATTCATAAGGAGGGGAAAGCTCTGTTTTCGGAGACGTACGGCGATATTTTCATAAGGAGGGGAGCTGTTGTGCTGAGGATGAACATATCTGCGCAGGAACGATCATTCAACGCGGCGAAATAAAATTGTCCAGAATATTGCAACACCACAGCTCGTTTTCTTGTGGTGACGGATGTTAAAACGTCGAATGGAGCATCTTTCCGCATTGACCCCTACTCGTGAAACAGAAGTGGGAACATCCACTTTATGTAACTGATCGCTACGCGTTCGTCAAATATCGCTTGGTGGTGTTTGCTGTGTAAACGATTTCGCTGGCGTTTTCTCCAATTCTTTTCCTGCTTTTCGTATGAAATGATCCGTTTTCGTTCATTGTATAATGACAGAAACGTAATAGCATTTTGCTAACTTTTTCAATACTGATACGCTCAACTGACTTTTGATTCGTTCTGCGCATCCGATATGGAACACCTCTACTGTTTTTTTTTCTCATTGGCGAGATCAATGTTAACGGTTATGATTTCATATGTGTGCCAGACGCGTCAATTACGCTGGAAAAAGGTGTTTCTTCGCTCATAAATTGTGAGTGCATGATTTCCTAAACGTTGCAGGCTTAGCCTCGTTTTGTGAAAGCTGCAAATTATAATTTTTTGTGGGAGGAAGTGATTTCTGTTTGACCCATCAATAATGCAGTAGAATTTGTCAACACTTTCACTCCCTCCACTTAACAGTCAAGCGAATGAAGATTCCATTCTGATATACAGCCACATCGCATGAAATCGCTATTCTTGCTGTCATGTTCTGTTCACATATTTTTATACGTACCTTTTACTTTTGACAACTCTTCCATTCATCGTTGCATTTTTCCTGCATATATGACCACTTTTTGCGACCTAATGGAAACTACAGACGAACATTCCTCTTCCCGCAAGTCAACTTCTTGAACATTCTTGCAATCCGCTCCATGCTGTTCTCTCCTCGTTCTCATCCTCCCTCCTCCCAACTCTCAAGCTCGCCTTCAGTACTCATCGATAGGCATAGTAACTCCCGTAAGGATGCTCCAGATGTGGTAGACGGCCGCTTATATGAGGCACAAATGAACTACTACATATCAAAATACGTTCTCCCAACGAAGCGCATCACGGGCACCATTGTTGGATCTTCAGCCACCAACATTTTGTACACTGAATCGACAACGCATGAGCAAATGAGCCTGGCATGCAACTTCAGGAAGAGGGTAAAAAATTACACCAGCGAAAAACTTTTTTGACAAGAAAAATTCTATTATTATAATTGAACTCTGACAAGAGCCAAGATCAAACCTCCCACCTTGCCGTAGCATATGCCTTTCCCATCCCAACTACACAAAAACATGGTGTACATGTCAACTGTGAGAACTTGTTCTAACGCTACACTGAACATCGCAACCTCAACCTGGCGTGCTGAAACACGTAATACTATCTCTCGATCCCTTCCGGAAACATTATGTTCCGCTCTGGTGACACTTCACACCCAAACCGAAAACATCGCGAAGGACTCAGCAACGAACACGCATGCGAAATATTATCTATTGCTCGCAATGAAGACAGTAGATTCCGAACACGTAATCGGACTTTTTAGTTAGTTATTAGAATCATAGTCGTGTAGGGGCAACGGAAGATGCGTTCGAGGAAAATTTGTTCCTGCATTGGAGTAAGGAGATTGCGGGAGTGCAGGATACAGATATAGCACTTTGCTACATTCTACAATCAATCAGATGCCAACAATACGAGATGTAACTTAATCTCCGACCACCACTACACGCAACAAGATCCTATATTTGTGAACCATTTATGAAAAAAAAGCATACGAAAGAAGAAAAGGGGAAAAAAGCATATGCTCTAACATGCTGACCAAATCTAGTTCCTAGCACTCTGAGTTCTCCAATATATTTCTATCAGCACGATGAGGATGACCTATTACACCTTCGTGCTTCCAGTTATGTACGTTTCCTGTGCATCACATTCAAATATATAAAACTTACAGCGAGTTCGTATGCGATATTTAGCGCAGCATTAATGCAATTCGATCTTGATCCATTCGATTGGAAAACACCGCACAAACAAACACACCATCTGTAAAAAAAACCTCATCAGATACATGCACTTATCAACTCCCATAGTGCTTTTTTCACTGCAATCTCCAAACTTTCGCTAACACACCTCTTCATGACCACCCCTCCAACGCCAACAAATGAGCAGTTGCTTCCACTCGAGTCCCAATTATTTTCCCTTTACTACCTTTGAGAGAATGGAAAATCGAACTGGACTGTTTGAGAGGGACTGTATGCGTAGCTATTTTTCAAACTGGACTGTTTTCATCGTGAATTTCCTTTTCTGTTCATCGTGAATTTTCTGTATGTACAGCTCTTTCTTCTTCATCGTTTTCATCATGAATTTCGGCACCCATCATACCAAAATATGAATAAGCTTATCACCCCTTTCCTTTTCTCTTCCGTCCAACTGAATGGAGTGTCATTCTTTTTTTAAACCATTCGCCCATACCTCGATGATTTCCAGAGAATTTCGCACCAGTCACAGCGCAGTAAGAGTCTTTACTCTGAAGCACCATAACGAACGAAATTATAAAAATCCACTTACTTCGTTCCTATGCAAAGGTAACCAGGGAACCAATCGTGGCCACGCACAGGGAGAGGAGTGCAAGGAAAGGGAGGTGCCACCTTGATAAATCCGCAAAGCAAGACCGTTCAACGCCCTCAAGAAAAAGTTTTGCATGCTAATCACTTAGCTCACAAAACGCTCAAAAAACCATTTTCTGCAATGGCAAATTGTCTTCCAAATACAGCCGTCTCAAATGTATGTGAAAGCCCGCCTCCTCCACTCACGACTCTCTCACAAAATTTTTTGCAAATTCAACGTCAAGGAGCATAATAAAACGACTTATCAACGAGTAATATAAATGAGCATAAGAATGTCGTAAAGTACCTCAATAATATCCCGAAAATTGATGAGTAGTCCATCGCTTACTAAGACAAACACATCTAGAAATCAGTTTGTTCAGTATACGGCTAGGAAGCAACAAGCAAGTTGTTCGAGTGGACTGTTTGGTCACTTTCGCCTCATAGGCACCCGAACAAAATTTGGCATCACATCGAAAAACTGTCGCTGGGCAAAAGTAAGTTTGAAGAAATGTCGAAAAGTAACTGTGAGCGTCGAAGAAAGCGCGCAGGAGCTTTGCGAGTGACTCAAAGCTACGTCTTTCAAATGAATTTCATTGGTTACAGCATGAATACATAACTCATAACTGCTTGCTGTTCTATTCGGGCTTGTAGACAAGTGTCAACTATAGCATCTTCAAGCTACTTCGAGGTGGTTTTCTTCCACTTTCTTAATGAAATTCACGAAACCAAAACGGTTAACACAAATAAAAATGTTGAACTTCATGCATGAGAATTTACAGCTAAATAGTAAGTTGTAGAAATTGTGATCCTCTACATGATATTATAGCCTTATTAGTTGCTGTTCACTGCCACGCCCATGAAAGTATACTATCGCCTCTAATTTCCTTCTTTCACTATTTGATGCAAACCTCCTATTGTGTTTCAGATTTCTTGTGATCTAAAATCGATAAGCGTAGAAGTGAGAAATTTCTCTCATTGATGATTTTGATGAGTAGAGCATTCCAATACCGCATGAAAATTGTTCCGATTCCTCAATGCATTCGATATCCCGAAACATGCGAGAACCAAAAGAATAACGCAAAAAGTGCATTGCAATGAAATGAAATGGGAATACATTATATATCGGCGACAATAATATGATGGGGTTGCTTGCCTTTGTGGAATTGAAATACGTGAAGTGCAGCATCGACGGCCATCAAACAGACAAGAGTGCGTTAATCTGCCGATAGATGGTCTAACGCGAGCAGCAATAGCCCAACGAGCGTATCCGAAAATGCTTGAAGAAACCCTCTAAGCAAATGATAAAAATTCCCAAAATGAGCATCTTCGAGAACAAGTAAAGAAGAGATCACCATATTAATGGTATAGAACACATGAAGCCCCTCTAGGTTAACGCCCCCACAGCGTCCCTGAAATGTGAAGGACCAATGCGCATTTACGCCACAGACGTAATCAGCAAGGCTTACCTTATATCCATCGAAACTCGTAATCCTATATTCAGTCGAACAACTGAGTATCTGGCAGAGAAACCACCCGATAAATTTTCGATCGCAACTCCCTGACTGACGAACTAAAGATATATACATAAATGAAAAAAAAAGAATGAACATAACAAATGAAGCATGAGCATGCGGCCATTGTAGCTGGAGAATGAAAGGTGGGGAACATGATTATATGTGGCATGAGCGACGCTTGCAATGAGACAAAATGAAGCTTTTTAACACTCACTGAGATCCCAGACGAGCCGTTGGAAAGGTTTGGAAGCAGGAATCAGCTCCTTCCCATCCACGCTGTCTAGTGGAGAGGAGAAAACTAACAGAGAAAAGAGGAGCGACAAGAGAAGTAAGAAAACAAAGAAGGGACGAGAGAAACGTGAGAACAGAAGGAAGAAAGAAAGGAAGAAGAAGGAGGAAGGCGAAAGGAGATAAGAGGAAATGGAAGAAAAGGAAAGAGGAGAGAACGGAGAAGAAGAAGGACGAAAGTGAAAGGAGACAAAAGGAAAAAGAGAAAAGAGAAGAGAGAAAGGAGAAAAGAGAAATAATAAAGGAGAAACGGGACAAAAGAGAAAAAAAGAGGAAAAAGAGAAAAAAAAGAAAAGAGAAAAAGGAGAAAAGAGATGAAAAAGAGAAAAAAGGGAGCAAAGAGAAAAAGTAGTGGAGACAGGAAAAAGAGAAAAATAAAGAAAATAGAAGAAAGAGATGAAAGAGAAAAAGGAGAAAGGATGGGAAAAAGAGAAAAGATAAAAGANGAAAAGAGAAAAGAGAAAAGAGAAAAGAGAAAAGAGAAAAGAGAAGAGAGAAAGGAGAAAAGAGAAAAAAGAAAAAAGAAAAGCGGAAAGCGGAAAGCGGAAAAAAAAAGAAAAAAGAGAAAAGAAAAAAACAAGGGAAAAGAGAAAAAAGAAAAGAGAAAAGAGAAAAAGAAGAGAGAAAAGAGAAAACATAAAACAGGAAAGAGAAAAGAGAAAGGAAACAAGAGGAGAGAAAAGACGAGGCAGAGAAAAGAAAGGAGAAGAGATGAAATAGAAAACAGAAGATACGAAAGAAAACAGAAAGGACAGGAGAGAAAAGAGAAGACAGGGAAGAACTGAGAAAAGAGAGAAAAGAGAGAAGAGGAAGGACGTAAGAGAGAAGAGAAGAGAGAGGAAGGGAAAGAAAAAAGGATGAAACAGAGGACAAAAAGATAAAGAGGAGAAAAAGAAGAGAAAAGTAAAAGGGAAAGAAGAGAGGAGAAGAAAAGAGAAAGAGAAGAGAAAGAAGAAAAAAGAAAAGAAAAGAAAGGGAAGAGAAAGGAGAAAAAGAGAGAAAAGAGAATAGAGAATAGAGAATAGAGAATAGAGATAACAGATAAGAGAGCCGAGGAAAGAGAAAAGAAAAGAGGGAAAGTAGAAAACAGAAAAGGAATAAGTGAAAAGAGAACAGAGAATGAAGAAGAAAAAAGAAAAAGGAGAGGAGGATGAATGGAGGGAGAAAGGAGAAGAGAAGAGGGAAAGGAGAAGAGGGATAAAGAGAGGGGAAGGTGTGTCAGTGATAAGCATTCCACCAACAAAATGTACCCTTATCCCCGGTATCTGATTGAATGTACCATTCGCCGTTTCGATAAAGAAGAGGTGGAAAATAAGCGAAAATTTTACTTACGGAAATGTCTAGGCTAGAAGTGTCCAAGCTTAGATCTATTCAAGTTTATGGTGATGAGTGATAGTATAGATCAGTGCCCATATACTCTTCCCGCCCTCATAATATACCTCAATCTTCATTGATTTTTTCGAAATTCCACCAACAAAATGTACCCTTATCCCCGGTATCAGATTGAATGTACCGTTAGCCGTTTTGATAAAGAACAGGTGAAAAGTAAGCGAAAATTTTACTTACGGAAATTACTAGGCTAGAAGTGTAAAAGCTTAGATCTATTCAAGTTTATGGTGATGAGTGATAATATAGATCAGTGCCCATATACTCTTCCCGCTCTCATAATATACCTCAATCTTCATTGATTTTTTCGAGTACACTCATAAGAATGGTCATGAGTTCTAATTCTTTTGAAAAATCTGCAGTTATCACGGAGAATGAACTAATTTGATTTCACCAAAAATTGAACTAACGGCACATTTTCGTTGCTCGGCGGTTGCAATACTCTTGACGAGTGATATCCGTAATCTCCTCTCACCATGTAAGCGTTGACTCGGTGGTTGCTCGCAATCGTGCCTTGTACTCGTATCGTTTCGCTGGGCTGAGGGACAGTAGGAGGGGAGGGGGGGGGAAGAGAGAGAGGGAGAAGTCATTAAAAATCGAGAATACAGGCAAATGGTCATCATGCGGCTAAAAGATCGAACATATCCTATCATATGATAACACTCGCTTGCGATATTTCTAACCTTTCAACTTGCCTGGAACCTGCTGTTTCCGTTGAATTTGCCTTATTCTGAAATCGCACTCCGTCTGCTCTACTAATAAATTCGACCAGCGTCGAATTGATCGCATTTGCGGTTCCTTCTCGCAGCCGCAAAACACGCTGCTTGAGTGATGATTTATCGATCGCTCAGTACCACCACTCAAGAAAAATGTCGCTAAAAGACCTTGGTTAAGAACTTCGAGGCAACTGTTAATTCCATTCACTCGAAAAAAGCAATAAATTTCAAATCGTAAGCTGATCAACTAGTGTTTCAGTGAAAAGGCATGTCAATAAACAACCTGAACAATGCTTGATTCACTCAAAATGGTTTTCAAATGGAGCCAATAGCCGAGAGAGGTTTTATCACCGGGCCCTCCGAAAGAAGTTGTGTTTCATTTCGCTCTCTAAGTGTGGTACTATCACACTTAAGCTTTTCAATTTATTCTATTCCATGAGGCACTTGGAAACTCTTTCAAATTCAAAATTTGGGTCTCCGCTTCGCTGTTCCAACAATACTCTTCCAAAATATTGAGATATTTCTGAAGAGAATGTAAAACCTTACGCTGGAAAAGAAGGCAGAGAGATAATAATGGAGTCGTTGCAGCCCATGAATAAGTGTCAATAGTGGATTATTCATGAAAAAATACACCAGAACAAACGAACAGAAAAAAAATGTCCCCGTAAGGTTAAAAATGAACAAATATCGATCATTTTAATCCGATCATGGTGCACTTAACGTGTGTCAAACGCATCTCCCAATCCGATATAATCCAGCACATATTTTAGAAAAATTCATCAAGGTTTTAAGAGCAATTCACCCCAATCACACCTCTTTTCGTCAACTTCCCTTCAACGCTCTAGAATGATTTCCATATGAAAGGCAACGCAGCAAAATGTATAATAGAAAAACAAAACAGCAGAAGAAGATTAGGAAAAAATGAGCGAAAGACTATAAAATGTCACAAAAAGATGCACAGGGACAGTAACGAACAAAAATAGATGCAATATATTAAGAACATACAGAAAAATGTTCAAAACATAGCATGAAAACAGCCATTACCATAAAAAAAAATTAAATTATTTCATTAACGTAGGCAAAAGGAGGGCAACCTTCACAGGACGAAGTCGGCTCGTACCACTCCACTCGCCTCAAGCGAAGGAGAGGTCGAAGTCGGCGGCGATCTCCTGGAGGCGTCCAGGGTTGGCTGCTTTGAAATGTTTGACATAACATAAACACAACCCCAGCCTCCTCTCATCTTCCGTCGGGTACGCACGCTTGCGTATCACCCGTCGCTCCGCCCCATCGGCTTCCTCCAACGTTCCTGGAAAGAACTCAGAATTCAATCGTTTGCCTTCTGGTTTCAAAAGCGCTCGACTTCGCATGTAACTCAAGTGGAACAATATCAGGCGATGCCCATTTAGAGCTCATATGTTCGGGAGGTGGGAGTGCTCTTATATCGAAAGTAGTTCACCCTTGGAGACCAGATATACGTGAAGAGGAGCATCTTTCATTTCACGTGACCATTGTGGCACTGCTCGCACAGCAATCGAGTTTATCTCATAAGGTCCCTCCTCGACATTAAGCTAATGGACGCCTTCCAAAACAGCGAAAGAATTTGCCTTAGATCTGAGACTGTTGAAAGAAGAAGGGAAATATGAACGTTTAAGATCTGTTCGCGTACCGGGGAGCAGAAGATGAGTCGCATCACGCCGCAGAGCCTCCAAGCGCAGCAACTCACGATGCCTCTCCCTTATCACCTGCCTAGAAGCGCTCCCACATCGCTCTTGCTTGTGGGCTCTAAGCCACACCTGGAATAAGAAGACAAATTATGGCTAGTTTTGCTTTGTTTTAGTCGAGCTTCCTCAAATGCCCATCTGTTCCGCTTACTGATTGTGCAGCAATAAACCAGTTGTCAAAGAGAATTCACAGACTGAAAGAACATCTTTTTCAGGATTTCATTGCTCAGTACTGTTCCTATTGAACAAATGTCTGCATTTTGTTTTCTGAAATATTT
>QEWY01003361.1:0-31663 GCA_006503575.1 Baylisascaris schroederi
CATCTGCTTCCATACATGACTTATATGCTCTGCTGCAACTCTTCTGACCCGAAAGGGAAGGCAAGCTGCTGTCAGTTCCTAGAAGGTTCTGCACATAAAAATAGGGATTGAGCTCAGGCTATATTCCGAATGCTAGCTGCCACGAATCTGACTATACGGCATCCTCAGCCCTAAAATAGATAGCTTGGTTCTGGTTATCACAGCGCACATGCTCACTAAAAGTTATTCATTTAGGAGCTCGGCAGAACGCATAATCTAACTGCTACACCACTCCATATCGCCACGCATTCGAGTGCACGACAGACCCCTTGATGGAAAGATCGCGGATCAGCCCAAACACAGAAACTAACGTTGTGAGATAGTGAACCAACCGAACTGAAATGGTGAACAACGAATAAAACGTCGCATACGATCATCGTCCATAGAGCATTTTTTGAAATTTACATGCTCCGTGATTACGATGACAAAAGAACTTTAAAAATTTATGTTCATGCTCTCACGCTTGTTAATGATCAGTGTTTGCACTACTATTATGCACATTCGTGGAATTCTCCCTGCTGAACGATCTTAACGAAACTTCGGTCACCCGAATTTTTAAAGGGATTCGTTTCAAGATGAGTCGGCATCTTGATTGCTTCATCAAATACGGAAGGCACACAGGCTTCATTATTTGCTCAGAATTGTTAGTAGGGAATCTTTGATTAAGCATATGACCATATCCGGCTGTTTTCGTGGTATGAAACAAGAATATGTAACAGTAACTGAGGTCCTAAGACACCGCAAATGTCATTTTATATTGGGGCTTCATTTATTCTCATGGAATTTTTTTCGTGCACAAACCTCACTTCCATCCACGAAGACGCAATGACTCGGTCATGATATTCTCCGCATGACTGCGATAGCAACTTCAACATTACATCTTTCTGGGCGGCTGTCCATGAGCCAAGAAATAGATCTATATATTACAAGGAGGGGCATCCATTCAGTACGGAGTTTATTCAGTGAGGATTTCTATGCACTCATAACCCCTACTTGGATCTGTTCACTTTGCACTTGTCAAAAGTAACCTCGGAAGGTTTTGCTGCGCCTGTAAATCCGCTTAAGGTGGATAATCAAAACAATTTATCAAAGGTAAGGTCAGCAGAGACAAAATGCCATATCTAGATCAAAGCAAATACGTTGCATGTGAAGCGTCTTCTAGCCTCTTGTGCTGGCTTGTGTAGTTAAGAATCGCGCATGATCTATTTGAACGCTTTGTGAAACGTATTCGGTCGTTCTCAATGAATTTAGGAAGACAGTGCAGCCGTAGGGATCGGATGGGGATTGAGCAGGGGAGGCATACTCGAGAAATGGACGGATGTGGATTGTGAAAATTTTAGTGGATATCTCAGACGAATCTCAGGAGAAAAATAATCGTACAGCCAGGGAAACCATTGCAATTAGTTTTTTATCCTAATGGTGAGTATGGTTATGGAACTTGAGCTTGCTGCTTATTATAATTCTCAACCTTCAAGTGGGCAGGAAGGAGAAGATCACCATTTGCTTACTCACTTGTCCTGTCACGCGGCAGGCAATCGCAATGCTGGCTACTACTGAGATGACAAGAAGGAGCGATGAAGATGTTGAAATAAATTTTTTCACAGACCGTTTTAGTTCGTATTGGCCTACATCCATGGTTCCAGAAGGGGATGACTTTAAGTTGGCAGACCAGCGATGAAGGACGAATGATGTCTAGCTCAGACAATTGAGGAGTTAGTAATGGACACAAGCGGCAATAATAAATGCAGAAGGTGAACAGGATTAGCTGGGCACGCTTTCATGGATTGGTGTTGGGACAAGGCACAACTTTTCCAACGATTGCTAATATTGTTCGCATATCGATGCTGTCATCATTTCGAAGATTTCAGGGATTTTATTGATAAGGGACCGCCTATTTACATATTGCTTCTGCTTCTTGAAACTTTGGCAATGCAGGCAAAGAATTTGCACTCCCCTCAACACTTCAGAACAAATTATCGCTTCGAGTCTTGTGGTGCAGCAAGGCAAGATGCAGTTGTTATTGCGAGAGGCAATAATGGAAGCGTATTGCTTTTTTCCGAAGAAGCTTTGGAAATAGTATTTGAAAATGACATTTCATTCGACGTTGGATAATTCTCTTATTGACCACTTCAGTTGTTTCGTGCAAAATATAATCGAATTTGAAGAACAAATGCACCGTTCTATTTGTTTCGCCCTAAATCAACCTCACTTATATGAAAAATGAGCAAGATCGGCACCTATAAAGCTAAAGCACATTGCGAAGCAGAATTGTCGTGGTCTTGTTTATCATGCACACACTTTTCGATGACATGCTTCTGAGGAATCTGGTTTTGCATTCCTCAGAAGCGTGATTGTTGCATAACTAACGCCAACATGACCTTTCCGTATTGCATCCTTATGCAATTGCACATTTGCAAATGACGACTTGGAACGTTTTCGATCAATTTTGTGTTTCATTTATTGCACAAGTACAGTGAGTTCTTCTGCGATTTCAGTTGACCTCATAGGCGGTGGTCGGTAAGCGGAATTTTATTTGGGCGCATAGATGTCGGGTTTCCGATGGGAATGGGAACTCATCAATCGATGGTGCGCATTAGCAGAAAATTATGCTGAATTTCAGATAAACTTTAGAGTTCGGTGATCTCTTGGTAGCAGAGCTAAAAGTACAGTGAGTTCTTCTGCGATTTCAGTTGACCTCATAGGCGGTGGTCGGTAAGCGGAATTTTATTTGGGCGCATAGATGTCGGGTTTCCGATGGGAATGGGAACTCATCAATCGATGGTGCGCATTAGCAGAAAATTATGCTGAATTTCAGATAAACTTTAGAGTTCGGTGATCTCTTGGTAGCAGAGCTAGCAATATTGTGAATTGCAGTAGAGCATATTAGTGCATCTGCAAAAACTTCCACATTAAGGATGTCTGCAAAACATCCAACGCACTTTTGGCGTTTTTTGGAACGAATTTTACTGAATAAGGAAATTCGCTTATCATTTCACTCGTATAAACATGCGGCAGATGAGTGCCCATGCAATTGGTTTATTGATCCGCGAAGGCGAGCAATGCAATTGTCATGAGCAATAGAATGATTGATTCCAAACCGACGGATCAATACATATCTTATTTGACAGCTAGGCATTACAGCCTGCGTCCTGAAATTGCCTGTGCGCTTGCCTTCAGCCAGCTGAACGAAGCCGTATATGTAAGAGAACCTTTGAATGATACCCTGAGTTTAGTTCATTTCGGACAATTCCGTATCAATTTATGGTATTCGAATGAAAGTGAAGGATTCACTGATCCCGTCAATGTTGCTATTGTTAACTCTTTCAGCTGCCCCTTTCTTACGCGGTGAACGCCCCTTAGAGCTGTTACAGAACAGTTTTCTTTTACTCTCCTTCACTGGGACCCATACTGTTACAGTTAAACGCTGTCCAAACTCTTTGATTCTGCGATTATTCCCATGCTGTGAAAGTGGGAGGCCGTTAATCGAAATCTTCGTTTGAGATGGTCGAAGAGCTATGTTAATAGATATATGGATACGTTCATCTCGAATGTACACTACGGAGAAACATTTTGCAGACCCACCGAGCAGCATACCAGGGAGGGCAATGAGGCATCCATCAGCGAATAACTCCGCCGAGTTCGGTTCAGTAGTGAATTTCTGTGCTGGGAATAACTTCAGAAAGGTTTCTGCGCAAACAGGTTAGCCCCTCGTTTCGGAGATTAGTAATGAAAAACTCAGTGAGCTGACTCCAGTTGGTTCTCTTGTCGCTGTGAAAGCAGTTGGAGCGGAGAACTTTCTCTTCTCCCCTTCTCGAAACGGAACCATGAATTTTCGTTAATTTCATTTCTAGTTTTCTCTCAAAAAGAACTCTCCACCTAAGGAGAGCCTTTCTGACAGTAATGATAACAACGGGAACGTCATGATACACGACGATGTTTGGTGCGTGCATGAGGATAATTCATTTCTGGCTGAAACTCATATCTAGGATTTCCAAACAAGGCGAGATACTTTTTCTAAATATCCTGAACTTAAGAAGTGAATGTACAGAAAAAGAAGCCAGTTTAAGTATTTCGGCCCTAGGAGTAATCGAATGCTTCTCATCGCCTCTGGAAATCTGAAAAATTTCGGAACACCACAAAAGATTCATTCATGCATGTCAAACTAGCGAATGACTTCGTTTCTTCTATCATGGAGCAGATCTTGGCGAGGTTGGTGGACATTGCTGTTCCCCGTCTGACACTTAGCGCCGTTTTGCAAAATTCCTATCGGGCTTGAGCAACAACCTGCCCACTTTCAACATCAGATTGTTGATGATCGCACAAACTGCCTCTCGAATCGTTTGACCAGCTGCCTTAAGAACTCAATGATTTAGGAAAAGTGATAGGACAAAAAGAGAAACCTACGACGTCTCCGTTATTCGAACCCCAGCTTCAGATGCAGATCCTATTTGCAAGAATCCTTTGGTTTCTGAAGAAAAACAACCTGGTAGAAGACAGACGCTTCATTCGATGAGAATACCTCATGATGAGAACGTAATAGCTCCATATACCTCGGGCAATGGTGCAGATGGAGCGATATTGCAGCATACTGAACAAGCTGGTAACAGCGCCAGAGATTCGGCTGTTTTGCCACTCGAAGGAGAGGTTCGTTAAAACTTATGCATTTTTTAATGCAGTGAAATCATTTCAGCTTATTTCACCTGTAAATTCTCAACTGATTTTCCCAAGAGGTTGACCACCGCACGAAGGTGTGTCATTTCTATCATTTTTCCGGTAAAATGCACCAACATGAAAGCACGTCAACACTTCGGTCCCCGCCACATCCGAAATGATGGATCAGACATTGGATGAGCAGTCGGACAAAAGCTTTTTTTGCTTTGACACCAAATATGGGAAAAGATGCCGTTAAACGTTGTATGCTTGAAAGTAATCCCAGTTTCCTAGCAAGTCAAAAGCAGCGATGGAGCAATGAACTTCCAGTTAATTCCGAATTTTAATAGGAAAGCAGTCTAAAACACGCATGATTAAGATGCTTTCGCTGATCCGTTCTTTTCTACCTTCTTCACTGCTCAAAGAGCGCGAGTTCTGACAGTATTTCTTTTCGCAAATATTGCAAATAAAGATTAATGTTCTAACGAAAGCGAGATTATGTCAGGGTTCTTTCTTCAAAAAGCTGAGCTGCAGTAATGGGAGAGTGTGACGTGCTCCATCAGAATTCTGTTGCCCGGAAATCTCCTCCTTCCCTTCAACTATTTTTGTCTTAATGACTGTGGGATCGATTTGTTTGAACGTACTATATGCGTACTGAAAGTCAAAAAGCAGATACTGGTCGGACGAATAATTATTTGGCAGTTGACTCCGGCCTCGCTTTTGACCTTTTTGCATTACGGCTGGTTGAGTCTCAATTAGGAAGTTGGCTAAGGCTTTTGAATTCTCTCAAGAAACTGCATCTGAATTTCTGTGTTCGGAATCTATTATGAAATTATCCTTCAATGCAGTTGTACTACTGATCCAGCCTTCCGGTTTTGGTAGTGTTTCAGCTAGTCCTGTTGCTGTCCCTTGATCCCCATCTTGCAGTGTTTTTAGAGAAGTGCAGAACACAATAACTGTCACCAGAGGAATTCAACCGAGCAGGGAAATAAGGCGTTGCTGAAAAGAAGAATCTTGGACGCTGATAAGGAGGTTCGAATCGCTGATTTTAAATACCATTAGTGCACTCTTGCGCGCTGCTTGTTTAATTAATGATATTAAGAGTCAGCCAGTGTTCAGTTGCTTCCCATGAGTTTTTTTCATTTGCGGTGTAAGATCAACAACAGTGAAATTTGGTGCAGGTTCCTGTGGCATGTGACACCAAGAAATCGACGTCGATCCAACGATTCTAGGTTGGTCCTAAACTCATAAACCCTGGAAAATTCACAGTTTGGGCTGAAAACGACTGCGGTGGATCTTTGAGGGTCTGTTCGTAAGCTGTTTTGCTCTATCCTATTCTACACATAATAGTGTGGGAAATATTCATTGGCGCAACTGAAGGATGAAATTTTTCTTCCTGAAAACTGATGAGAAAAGGACCAAGCACGAAATTTTCGAAATCGAAAATGGAGCTTCATTGTCAGTAGAAACGGAAATCTCGCAGGACTCCTGATGAAGTAAATATTGCTAATAATCTGAAATTTAGGGAGAAATGAAGTTCTATTATTTTCTGTTCGTGAAAGGAGATGTTCCTGGGGAAGTCGTTAAGACCAATATTTTCACCTCTGCACTCTTTGCTACTCAATTCTTGTCAATAGCTTCTTCAATTTTTCCTGCATAAGAAATGCTCCCGTGCTTCTTTCCGCCACCGTAAGTCATAGCCGAATTCCACATCGGTTTAGGCCTGTGAGTTCATCACCCACCTATCCGTTCTACTTAGTAGGACTGGTTATGCGTTGAATGGGCACCAACATTAAATGAAAGATTTCATCTCGTTTCGTTTATTGGTGTATATGGCAGACAACAATGTTTTGACCTTCCTTAGAAAAAGTGATAAAGAGACCAGAGGCCGTAAACGGTTGAGTTGCTCGTTCTGTCTCCGGACAAACTGCGCAGAAGACGACATTGGAACAGACGTGGAGAAGCTGACCCATTTTCTCTTCGACGTTTGCATCTTTTTCTATGTGTAGGAAGAAAATAATGTGTCTGAAGTTGCTGAGCGTTTGGCGGATTGATTACTTCATTTGCTTAATTAGTCTCCTCACTCTTGCCGTTTTAGACTATCCAAAAAGTTGCTCTGACGACAACTCATGATGACAGGATGGAATTAGAAGACTTGGCCGATTTCGCCGATGCATTTGTGCGACAGCGGACAAAGTTTGGTAAGCAAATCATCTGTACGTTGGAAGTGAGAAAAAAACTATGGAAAGCATTCAAAGACTCGCGCAACCCCCGCGGTCATTTGCATAAAATCCGGTTATCAGCTGCAAACGACCTTATGAACTGTTTCCGTGCATCAAAGTATATTGTAAGCTGCTCTCGCGATTGGTGCACCATCCACCGGAGCCCTTATCTCGCATAAGGAGCTTCTTTGCTCTATCTGATTTCCTTCATTTTTTGTCTCCTTGATTTCGCCCGCGAAAATTCTATCACATTGCGCTTGTTTTTGTCCAGTTAGCATGTTCTACGGGAACTTCTCTTCATTTTTTCCTCACATCCATTTGCGCTCTTCTCTCTTTTCTTATTTTCGCCTTATTTTCATTCATGGAAGCATAGTTCACTGAATTCTTGACCTTATTTAGGCGTAACCCAGGCCAATGTCGCCAGTGCAGTTGCACTTCTCAAAGGGATCAACTTTTGTCAAACGACTATATCGCGATTTAAGACAATGAATTTGTCCCTCAGCAACATGCGGAAGTTACGTCCCCTGCTGGAAGAATGGCTGATTTACGCGGAGACCATGACAGCGAATGGAGTTTTCACAAAAGATTTGCCGAGGGTACTCTCGAGAAGTGCACACAAAAGATTTGCCGAGGGTACTCTCGAGAAGTGCTTCCAGACAGGTTCATTTTCGTTAAAAGGCGTGCTTCAGAAGGGTAACATGGGCAAAAGTAAGCATGGGAAGGTTGCAGTAGTCCTCAGATGTGTTGCAAATCTATGCATATTTGTGTGTTCGTGACAGTCATTGTGTGATTTTATGTATGCGTATGTGCGCATGTGGGTGTGCATGTGTCTGCATGTGGTTGTTGCGTGTGTGCGTTAGTTATAACCTCGACAAAAAAGTGAGTCGCAGTTCCATTTCAGGAGCTCGTCCCTAAAATTACTGGACACCCTCGTTTCAAACGCATTAGGTGGAACTTTTGGAGTGGGTCAGACAACGTTTGCTTTCATGAATACCTCAAGCTTCATAAAAGCGGCCAGCAAGTGATTAAAGGCGTGCAGGTTGTATCAACACTCTGAATTTCAAAGTCCCCTCGAGATGAATAGGGCTGATAGGGCAAACTCTGCTTGAAATATATCAAACTTCTGAATTCAAAGAGATGAACATGTGTAATGTGCGTGTTCGCTCGGTGAACTTGAACGGTGATACCCTTTGTAGCATATGTGTGTAAGTAACGGAGCTTTTACATAAATGACTATTTTTTAAAGTCATGGCAGGCACTTCTCTCAGGAATGGCTCCACAGTTTCCGTGTCTATGGGCAGGACGTAGGGCTTCTGTACTGTGGGATTACATGATCACGAAAATATTAGTCGCTGAAAGAACTGCATACACCGCAAAATGAATTGAAGGGATAAAGGAGACGTCGATAGCAGCACTAAAGGGATTGTGACGTCTTTATTTTTCCTAAATTCTAGGGCACTGAAATGGATTCTGACTCAAGGTCGCACAAAAGTACAGAAGCAGAGCATTCAGCCTCAACAGCCAGTCAGTTCGTGAGTGCATTAAGTCCGTGTTTGAGGAAACGCCGATCGAAGACGAACTACAGTGCGCTGCAGCGTGAAACATTGGAGGCAATCTTCAGTCAGACTCCGTATCCCGACAAGGAAACACTCACAAATATTGCCACCGCTGTAAACATGCATCCATACGTGCGTCGGCGAATTTATTTGAGGCGTTCATTCCATCGTGGCCAATGCTTATTTGACTTCGAAAAGTGTTTTCGTCAACGACTGGTGCATTTGCTCACTCTTTCTGAAAGGGCTTTCCATTTTGCCAGCAGGAATTTGAAAAATGCCACAGTTGATCATGCGGCAGGCGCATTTGCATTTAGCTTAGAATCTCAATTGTTTTCAAAGATATGCGAAATTTTTTCCACGCTTTCATATCCCTAACTTCGCCCTGAATTGAGCAACCAGCCTGAAACATGAGATATTAGATCATCTCGTATAGTAAGTACGTCATATGCGATAAATTTAAACCTCATTTCTTCAGTGGTTTCTCAAATGAACATATCAAAGAGAGTGATAAATAAATGCATATATTCATATAACGTGATGCTACCACATTGCACGTTTGCTACGAGCACTTGCGAAAGCGCTCAAAAGAGCTTTCTCTGGATTGTCGTCCGGATGAGGCTGCAATGTTCTTTCCTATGTGGAAGTCGTCAATTGCATACTCATTACTCTAGTGCTTCAGTTTAACTTGTCTACAAAATGCGGTGGTTTCGGATCAGAGGATTTTCACGATAAAATCCATTTTGTTGACATTTAATCAGTAGCGAAACATTGTTTCTCAACCATCATTGTAGCCTGATTTTGGATCTGCACATCTTAAACATCATCCAATTAGTATCTGAAGGTTTATGAAACTTTTCTAAAGTTTATCTTCCAACATGTCAAAGAGTGTTTTGGCGCTGCATATCTTAAACATAAAACGTCTAAACTCAGTTGCTTTTGCTTTCAGATTGTGAAGACATGGTTTTGCAACCGCCGTCAGAAAGTGCATAAGGAGGACAGATGTGCATCCTAAAAGTCCTTCCAGATGTTCTCGATCTTAGCGAAGTCGTTGAAATTTGCTCATTCATATGACCGACCCTGCAAGCGAAGGTGTTCAGTTAATAAGGCATAAAGTTTAAAGAACGAAGTTTAAAGAAAGTTTGAAGAAAGTTGTTTCAAGCGTTGAGGTTCTCGCAGGTGTTGCACCCATATTTGCTTAAAAGTTAGTGTGATTTCTTTGCAAGGCGTTTTGATTAATTCCCACTTAAACTCACTTGCTTGAATTCGCTTTGATGCATGCTTTTGAACATTTCCGTAGAAACTTCACTTCAAAGGTCAGTTTAAACGTGAGTGTCGATGAGCTGACAGTGTGTTGGTAATGGCGTTATCGGAATATTCCCGTTGTTTTGCATATTGTGCCAAAATGTTCTGCAGCTGATCATTGGTGTCTTCTGCATTTCGGTGAGGTGTTTCGTGTGCTTTTCTTGTTGATGGAGTGGTTGTGTAACCCGAGATATGCATCATTCGAACTTGAGCAGAAAAGACTTGCTTCTGGTTTGGGTTATTCGCTCTCGAATACACACACTTACCCTTCACCTGCAGTTGGCAAAAATTTAAGATTATTGCAGTAGAAAGCCCTCCCAAGGACGGAACGTCCTTTCATAAACATAGGAGAAAAAGGAAATGTCTCGAGTAGACGGTCATCTTCAGCATAAGAAATTTCCTTCGAGTATCGACAAAAGAGGAAACCCAAACCGCTCATTGAGAAAATGTGGCGTTATGAAGAGTGAAGTGTTGACCGTGTAGTCGTGAAGTAGTGCGATGAAGGTCACTTGTTACAAAACGCTTCCTCAATGACAGAGGGGAGGAGCCAGGGAAAATAAAAAAGCGATGATGAAAATTACAAGTGGGAAGTTCGGTTACCGTAATCACTTTTGTCGAAATTAACACGTCAGAATTTTTAGCTAGGAACACGCGCCTTTCGGGCTGCCTCCAGTTGGTCTGGAAGCTAGCCCAGCTCATAAACCCTAGCGTAACTGAACGATTCTGATGTTGTTCAGCGGCGAAAAAAGATGCGGTGCATGAAATGCCGTAAAAATTAAGGCGATATAGAGCGGACACTCCACACTGTCATAATAAATGCCCATTGGGAATGCACAATATGGTCGCAGTCAGTCCTTATGCGCTTTATTCAGGCGCAGCAATGATGGAAATCAAAACTGACTTTTTTGAATTTGCAGTATCTTTGCAGTCGACAGGGCTGATATTTTTTACTAAATGTTTGCGTGCATCAGCTTGAGTTCAAATGACAACGATAGTCGTCTTCGATCCCAAAGGGAACGTTTTGGATCCAGGTTCTCCCCACACAACCTTGCTCTACCTCCTTCACCCCTCCTCGCCTCCCTATCTCCAGTATTCCGTGCAGCATTGTGATGAAGGCCAAAAACTCCTCTTTTGTTCCATGATTGCGCACGAAGCTGTACTACTGTAAGCAGGAAACGTAAACAAATAAATGGTTGATGTAATTCACTGTTTGTTGTTCAGAAATGGAGGTGCTTAGCGGTGCATGAAATGCCGTAAAAATTAAGGCGATATAGAGCGGACACTCCACACTGTCATAATAAATGCCCATTGGGAATGCACAATATGGTCGCAGTCAGTCCTTATGCGCTTTATTCAGGCGCAGCAATGATGGAAATCAAAACTGACTTTTTTGAATTTGCAGTATCTTTGCAGTCGACAGGGCTGATATTTTTTACTAAATGTTTGCGTGCATCAGCTTGAGTTCAAATGACAACGATAGTCGTCTTCGATCCCAAAGGGAACGTTTTGGATCCAGGTTCTCCCCACACAACCTTGCTCTACCTCCTTCACCCCTCCTCGCCTCCCTATCTCCAGTATTCCGTGCAGCATTGTGATGAAGGCCAAAAACTCCTCTTTTGTTCCATGATTGCGCACGAAGCTGTACTACTGTAAGCAGGAAACGTAAACAAATAAATGGTTGATGTAATTCACTGTTTGTTGTTCAGAAATGGAGGTGCTTAAATGTGAAGAGCGTCATCCCCCTCACATGTGGATGATGCGTATGCATCGATAATAGCGTCATGAACTGCTGTTTCTTCAGACTTAAAAAAACGACTCAAAAAAGTTTTCTTCTCGCAGCAATTCGTCTTTGGCCGGTTGCCGCTCCGAAGTAAGTCACGCGAGTAGCTAACATCTCACTTGCTTTGCTGCCAATTTAAGCGCTTGATTCTCCATCCTATCGACGGCTGCACCCTCCCATAACCTAAGCCAGTTAAAACAACAGTTATCTGCTCGTAGGTTTGTATTCCTTCCTTCTTGATATTTCCGCGTCATTTTTCTCCAATCAATAGTAATCTTTCCCTATTTCTTCTGCCCGATCACGTCCATTTTGTTGATATCGATGCAGAAGGTTTGTACTATCGCTATTTGGCATTCCACGAGAATCGATCCTCTTGTACGCGATAAGTGGCAAACTTCTTCAGGACTCAGACTTTTGACCTTCTCAAGCATAGTGGCCATCATATCCTGGCAACAAGTGTTGGACACGTTTCTTACGGAGTGACGATTGTTACCGCGTGCAATCATGAATGACTTTGACTCTTTCCAGCCAAATGTTTCATGCAAACGTCATCTGGTCACGATGTCGGCAGTCCAACTGTATGAACCATTTTCATTCGAGACGCTCATTTGAGACATCGCCAATTGCTTTACAAGAACGTCCATTATCTAAACAATGATATGCTTCACTCATCGCTGCTTGATGACATAAGCCAAAGATGATATCAAGATAATATGGAAGCAGTCAAGAAGCATAACGGAAACTCCTGATGTAGAATGGAAGCGTCTCGAATGAACGAAAACGCTCATAGCGTATCAATAAGGTATTCAACATAGCGTTAATACAGGTCTGTGTAATCCATATAGTGCCCAAAGAAAAACCCATTGCTGCGGAGGTTCCGCACTTTGCTGCCCCCTCTCTCCTCTCATACTTGCCTTTTCTGTTTGTGGTGTCAAGAAAATTTAGTCTACAGGGGAAGTAAATTCACTGAATTTGGAGTCTAATCGTCTCGAATAGAAAATCTTATTTAGGTGTGCAAAGACGTTAAAAACGCACTTGCAGATGTGACGCAGTCGGAGCGCATAAATCCAAAGTTTTACAACGCATTTCGAGAAATTACGAACAATTCGCAGATGGGAAAATTTACTAATGAATTTTATAAAGATGAGATTAATTCAAACGTTCAGAGAAATCGGAATTCGTCATGATAATAAATAATAGAATTTTGCATGGCACTTAAATTTGCATTAAAATAACTGGCGTTAATTTGTATGAGTGTGTTTCTACCTGTGCAACTGTTTCAATTCGGAATCACAAAGGTTATGGCGTTGACAGTCGGTGAGATAAATTACGTCACATATGGAAAGTAAATTATAATTTGCATTCTAATTTATCTCCTATAGGCTCCAGTGAATCACCTTGCATGGATCATGCACACTGAAGTGCACTGTGAAATTTACAAACGCGGATAAGGTAGTATGATGATGCTGCAGTGTCGTTTGCATGCACACTTGTGTGGTCTAATTTCCCTTTCAACTCCTCTTTAACTGATAACCTGGTGAAACTACAATGTCATTGTGCAATTCTCTGAAGTTAGCGATCGGTCTGGTTAGCTCATTCCTTCGCCGCAGTTTTAAAGAAAGGGAGCAGTGGGATAGATTTGCTTCTTGTAGCTGTTTTCCTCTGAACGTGTTTGTGGGACTCTGATGAGCTGATGATTTCTCTCACTGAGCTATAAACAGTACTCACAGTTAAGGTAGCACGAAATGTCTTGAAAGCAGCTGGAGTTGTCACATTTCATGACCAAAAAAGCAGGCCTTTCAAAAAGTAGAACAGCAGTCGTACGTGAAATCACAGACTTTTTGATGGCCGTTCTTCCATAGGTTTACGTTTTCTTTCTTGCGATGTGCCTTTTTTCCACATCCCTATTCTCTCTTTTCCAACAGCGTCCTGTTGCGAATGGCCATAAGTCGGAACATACTCCCAAGAGCCACTTCTTGTTGAAAAATCAGAAGTGACGACGTCTCGAAATGATAAACCATTCTGTTGAGAAAGGACCACAGTTTTCCCCACGAGCAGTTTGCAATCAGTATGTACACCCTCACCTCTGTGCCGTGATAGGCAGCCTGCCTGCGATTCACCATGTGTCAGAATATAAGTCGATTTGTTTCGAGGGAACCGTTTTATATGTTTCCTCCACTGTGACTATCCTGCCGTTAAACGAGGAGATGGAAAACGAAACTTATAACTGTTTGAGCACTCATTTCATACCACATAACAATATTTCATTGATTCCTCCTAACAGGCCAATGTTATGATAGTTAAAGCTGTAGGAAAGATCGCGTGGAAGAGAACAGATATGCTGCTCTACTTTCTAATTATGTGTATGCTTCATTACCTCTTGTGTTCCTATCTAATCTTGTTATGCAAGAAAAGTCAAAAGGTGAGTGCCAACAATATTCCTGCGCTGTTTCCAAACACTGACATTAATCTAGCGTGAATTCTTCACATGATCGTCTCATCGGAACCACTGCCTCTCGTCACGGCGTGAATGCATCCAGGCATGTACGGCCGCCAAAAATCGCATTACAATAAAACTTAAGCGCTCCTTCTTGGCATTCGGCCATGCGTGAAGAAAAACGCAACGTTGGGACTGCAAACACGCGATCATGGCCTACATCAGGAAAAGCGGCATAATTATGGATGGAGGTGTTGGGAATGTGGAAGGGCCAGTTCGCGCAATCATGTTCGAGATCTTATGGGCTCCCGATTTCGCCCTCACAGAACTGGTCGCAAGGGACAAAAGAGCGCAGAGCTTTGCGCTTTTGAAACAGCTGAGACTTCATAAGAATAAAGCAACAATTACGCTTAATTTTCTTTACACCGAGGAAGTTACGCATACGAACCAGCTAACCGAGAAGCTAGCAAACACAATTGAACAATGTGGCACATTAAGCCTACGACAAAACCAATCATATCGTAGGGTCTTTTTGCAAATGTAGGTCGAAAATGTGTGTTTGCAGTTGATGGTTTTGGCATCTTTTTAGCAACTAAACTTTCCGATCTCTTAGGCATAATTTCTGACATCAGAAAATCGACTAAGAATTTGTTTAGAACTCTCATTTGTTAAAAAATGTTTTTACGCGAGAAATAAGAGCTTAATATGCAGACGAATTTTATCTATGCGTATGATATCCAAAGCAAGCTTCTCAAAGGAGTGTTACGCTATTGTACTTCACGTGCAATGAATCAGTTTTTGCGGATAGGACCGATAAACTTACCCGCAAGGGAGAAAACTGACCACAGACAGGAACAAACTAGTGAAGGTCACGAATCTTCCGTCAGCTAGTCGAAGACCGCTCGTCACACGCATCAGCCAGCATAACACAATCGCTGACGGTTTCCAGTTCAATGCGCTTACTCTCAAGTCATCAATAGCGAACGGAGGATTTTTTCTGGCCTTGTGGAAAAGTAGAAAGACAATCTGAAAGCTTCTTCAATCCCTTCAATGTGGATAGATTTCGTGGTTGTTTTTGATGCAAAAGTTCAACTAATGGGAAAAAGAGAAAGATGAAAGGCCACAATGTAACCTGGAGATCACATCATCCTACGACTCTCTTCCCTTCCACTATTCGTTTCAAGAAAAACGTAGGACTGGGCATTGCGATGCGCGAAGATCGTCTTACAGAATCGAAGTATTCGTGGAAGCTGTATTCAGCTAGACTCTGCAGCGTTATAGAGAATCTTTTCTCAAATGTTGCGCTTTTCACAAATATCAATCATCTTCATGCTCCGAAATGACAACCATGAAGTCCGATTTGGATTTAAAACCTCCGATAATGGATTAATCCACAGTGCCTAGATTGCTCAAATAAAGCTCCAGCCCACCTCTTTGACTAGCTGAGAATCAGTTTTTTGATAGAGGCTTCCACGATGACTTCCTAGCTGCTCGAAAATAATCGGTCGGAGTACGTTCTGAGCAAAATCCATCTCCAATTGGGTTCTTAGAATTTGTATCCTGATATCAACTGCTTGAACGAAATGGTTTCATCAACAAAATCTTTTCCTGAAGTGAATGGTTCAAGGGTAAGCTTTAACTGAGGTCACAATAAATATGCATTTAGTTTGATGTTTGCACTTGAGTGCACTGAGTAATCTGAAACTGGTAAAAGATCACACGCTGCCGACATTTGGAACCTGAGAAACTCGCTCAGCGACATGTAAACAGAACGTTCGCATTTCTCTCAAAACCGAATTAGAGGAAATAAACTTCCTCAAATCTTCAAATGCTGGGAACGCGCGACAGCGCTCGAGAAAGCACGTATTTGCATCTACGAAACATGTTCCCACGCTGCTGCTTTCTCGGCTGCCTTGGATTCGCACGCGTGGAATCACGAGAATAAAGCTCCGGTGATTGTGAGGGAACGGTGCTAGAATAGTGTTACTTCAGGTGTAGGTACCGCCTGTTCCAGCTGAGAGCTTGCTAGGGTGAGAGGAAGGCAAAACCCAAATTTTTCGTTTTTCTTGGTTTCTATAATTCAATCGAAGGTTCAACACTGGGCTATTTCCTCCATTTTTTCATGTCGTCAATATCCCACAGGTCGTCGATGCAAAACAGAAGGTAGTTCATGCAAGCTCTTTATAGATTCCAAAAGCATCTACCGTTACGCCATCGGCAACTTCTACTTCGACACCTCAGGTGGCATCTTCGACTCCAGAAGCAAAAACGAGCGAAAAAGAAGGCAAGAAGGATGAAAAGGGAGGCGAGCCAGACGATGTGAAGAAAGATAGCGAGAAAAAGGAAGAGAAACACGAAGATGAAGGGAAGAAGGTAGATTCTTAGTAGACTGCAAAGGTGCCAGTGTAATGGAAATTGAACTGTCGTCCTGGATCTATTATGAGCAAGGTCTCCGTCTGTCCATAACACTTTTTGGCGACTCATATTAGGCGAAACAAGTGAAATGTGAAAGGAATAATTTTTGATCCCAACGGGCTCAGCGCATTCAATTTGGCCTTTCAGTCATTTTGCTTATCACGTTCTATACACTTCAGTTCAAAACTCATTATGTAACAGTTGCTGAAAGTTCCTCCTATCACTACTCAATTTGTGTAGCAGACTTAAACGCTCAGGTAAGCATGGCTGGTGCGAAGCGCTGTAAAGATGACCTTTAGTGCGACCTGACAGTGATGACGCACCTACTTATCTTTGCGCTAGAAAAGCCACCGAAGAAGGCTTTTCTACTTGCAACTTTCGCCGGCTCGGACGTCCGGCAGCACATACTAGTCATAGCACATTATTTTCCGCCAGCAGTGTCTCTATATCCTCAAATTTGAAGATGCATAACTTGTCAGTCTTGATGGGTAGCCTCACCAGTTCCGTTACTCCCCTTCTGGTGGAATTAAGCGAACACCTCTCACCACATTCTCGAACTTTGCAGATGTATAGAAAGTGAACAGCAGCACACGAAGGTGACGAGTGGAAGCCAGAGTTGCGCATTCAGCGAATTTTAGTGCGCTCCCAAATCTCCGCAGTTGCAAAGCGCGTCATGGCGAGGTCGTAGAAGCGCTATGCACCTATGTTTATGCATAAGCATGTCGTATTTCCAGTGGCTCCTGGTCATAAACCACTGAAGATAATGTTACGAAGCTTGGCGGAAATGGATCATTATCTAAAACCTTATCCTTTATCAATGCGCATGCAGGTCCAACGATTTCTAATAAACTTGGGATCTGAATAAGTCCAAAAATCTAGATGAATTCCTCAACGGTTGGTTGGCAAAAACTTGTGTAAGAATGCACGTCATATGAGTAGCCGTTTGTTCCGAACATTAATGTATTACTGCGAGCATGTCATAAAGCATCGAGAAGTGACGAAATTATTTGAGGGGATAAGCAACAATGCAGCGCATACCTTTGCGGTCTCTTTCACATGCCATGCATGCGTTTTCTGGAAGGAAACGTCGTGAAGTTGGTGACTGTGCCAGAATCCTTGGCATTTGTCGTTGCAATTACTGAGCATTGCTCACTACCCTCGCATTGCTGCACTGTTAAACAGCAGCGGCGCAAGCCAATTACGATTCGAGGCAAAAGAGTAGCCCTTCTTAACATTAAAAGCGAAGTATTCTTTTCCTTCTTTCAGCAATTTTCTTTCTCTATGTAAAACAAAAGCGGATGCTGAATACCAAAGTGGTTTTCTCGTTTCTTTTTAAAGTATTCCTTAAGAGAACTAAAATAGCTCATGAGTATAGGATAGCTGGGTCTTTCGCACACCATAAAGGAGCGCATTGCAGGATGACGAGAACAAGAAGAACGAGGAAAAGAGTGAGGAGAAGAAGGAGGACGATAAGAAGGAGGTAAATCTTTTCATCTGAACTGTCTTCCAGAAAACCTTATAGCTGTCTTTTTGAAAAGCAAAGGGACGATCACTCTGATAATATGCATACTTCGTTCGGTTAAGGGAGCAGGACCATTGATGTGGAACAAACTGAGCCTGTTCGATAAGCGACAATCCTCTGTTCATCGCTCTGTTCGCGTCGACCAATAAGGAAGCGTTGAATACCGGCCCAGCCATGCTATTTATTCCACTTCAGCACGGCAACGGCTGGTTCAAAGAATACTGCAAGTGTTTTTAGAGCTGTGTATATGTAGACGTAAATATATTTGCTATGCCCATGTAAGAACGCTGCGTCCCTCCGCCTGCGAGGGATTACCTTCTACAATTTCCGCTCACGCTTTCAGCCTATTAAAACGTTGCTCGAGTGCCCGGATGTAGCAAACGCAAAATGCTGAGAAGGTGAAGGGAGAATAGGATGGAAGGGATGAGGTGCAGAAAAGGCGTTGGCGACAAATGCTCGAAACATCGTCAACCGTCCACCGAGATATTTCAACCTGCATCAAAATATATCTCACAGAGAACGGATATTCGGGAGTTTACGAGAGGGTTTTCCATCCACATTTTAACGAGTTTTCAGTCGTTTGTTTACGTCATAATCTCATGCCTGTGAATTGCAGTCGCAGCTCTTCACTGAAAATATCGTAGTTCCCTTGCCCACACACTTCATCTTTATGAGTTAACAGCAATATCGATTGACGTTACAATCAGAGCTATTATACGACGCTCATTCCACCGACTCCGTATAAACGTCTCGCAGTTGCGCCATTTGATTAAATGGATTTTATCAGTCCCACCTCACCATTTTCGTTCAATTTCAACAGATAAGGGCCCAGCATGCACCTGAATGATTTTGTAAAGTTTATTGGCGAGGTGAGCATTATACAAAGGCCCACAACGTACCAGTTCCTTTGGCACGCTTATCCAGTAGTTGAGAAAATGGAGGAGCGAGTTAGTGAGGCTGGCGCAGAAGGTTATTTTTGTAGTTCCCTGTATTCGAACTGAAAAACTATAGAAGCGAAGTAAAAACAACCAATTAACGCCTGATAGCATTTGCCCACTTTCTTTTTTAATAGGTCCAATAGTTGTTCGCGGCGTTTCATTCCCAAACTTTGCCATTTCGGCACTTCTGAAATTAACTCTAACCAGAGTGAGTTTTTTGGCTTCCAGAGCAAATACAACCCTACCTCTAGCCATTAGGAAAAGAAGGAGGGAAAAAATGAATGTTAGAAATGTATCATCGTCAAAAATCGAGCAAGAATTTTGGGTGGCAGGACGACTGACGAATGGCATCGAAAGACAGCTACTGTAAATATGTTCTGCGAAAAAACCGATCGCCTGTGGCAACCGCAACTGCAGTCAGTGCGTTCTACATCGCATGTAACTACAGTCTCGTCGCGAACTACCGATACTCAGATAACAGGATTGGCAAATAGAAGGAAAATGGTTCAGCTGACAAGCCAGGGTGCGAACTGCACCGAGAAAATTTCGCTGTCGTAACTCCGGCCACTGATTAGGGAGGCATAACAAGCAGTCGGATGAACACAAATGCACAAATGCAGTCAGAGATGGCCATATGCATTTTTGCAAAAGTTCGCTAAAAAAAGGTCAATTGAAACGCTAATCTTTAAGAAATTCGGCGCTCGGTCCTTGGAACGAACTCAACACAGAGTTCGGTAGTCGAGTGACATGACACTAATCAGACGGGCTGGCCCGTTTGTAAGCCATCAAAATGAGTTTTGAAAAACCATCCGTTCAAAGTACAGAATAAATTTAGAAAAGCTGCTTGTCGCTATTGTCTCAAAATGTTGCATGATATCACGGGTCTGAAATATGCATCGCGACGCTATGAAATTTTACTTTTCTACTGCGTAGTTGGAAAATGGAGACGTTTGGTACACATTGCCTTCAACCGCCACTGATCGGTTCAGTGGTGTAATCAGTTTAAGTTTGAGTCTTTTCTCTTATGCATCGTCTATTTTTTGGATTGTTGTTCTTTCGGTTAAGATCGCTTTTCAGGACGGTGAAAAGAAGGAAGCAGGAGGAGAGGAGAAACAGGGAGAAGGTGAGAAGAAAAGAGACGGCGAGAAAGAGGAAGGAGGAGAAGAAAAGAAAGAAAGCGGAGGAGAAGAAAAGAAAGAGGGAGAGAATAAAGAGCCCGGAGAAAACAAAGGAGGCGAGAAGGAAGGCGATGGTGCAGAGAACAAGGAGATTCAGAAGGAAGAGAAAATGCCCTATGTGCCGAAGGAGTTGCACTGGAAGGCAGAAGACGGTAAGGTGAAGGGCGGTATGCAGAAAATCAAACTTATGAACACGACCGGGAGGAGACAAGCTTTCAAGGTATTTTGTTACTTATGTATGTACTTTTGAACGGTACTGTCATTGAAGCTTTCAACAGCATGAGTTATGTATGAAGCAGTCTTTGATTCTCATAACGGCGTCCTTTGCACTGCACACATGTCCACTAGAGTTTCAGATGTTAGCTTTGAGAAGCCACAATACATTGGAAGTCACCGTACGTGACAACGAAACGTGCGCCAGATCATTGATGGGGCACTGATAAAAGGACGCAGGAGTGCACCTGTTCACAATGTTATGCGATAGCATCGCAGCCACCGTGCCGAACAGTCGGAGTTGCAGCATCAGATTGTATCTGCGGGCAAACGACATCATTCATGGGTCTTTAAGAATCGAAGCTATTGAGTTCTCATTCCCGCTATCACAAAAGCACGAACAATAGAAATCAGACTTAATCATCTGTCAATGTGCCTGCCCGATTGCTACGAAATTATATGGAAGATAAGCGACGAAGAATTACTGCAGATTATGCTGCAAATCGGGAACTGCTTTTACCGAGTATCTCCTCATTCGATGCATGATAAAGCGCGTCTTCTCCACATTTATAGGTTTGAATCGTACTCAGACAAAATTTTTTATCCTCCACAAATACCTTCACGGATCGCAATTGTGATCCGCTTATGAATTCCCCTATCGATCTTTCCGGTATTCTGTTGGGAGGGTGATCTTGAATTTTTTATTGCAAGCGTCTAAAACTGATGCTTTTGTGCATATATGCTACAGGCAGGCCGTCAAATTTCAGCGTAAAATACATAGCTATAAATGTATATGTGCATGTCAGAAACATATTTCATCAAGCATCCTTTTTCCATTCCCGGATCCGCTGAAGTCAACAGGAAAGGAGCCGTTGCCCTATCCGGTACCAACAAGTAATGAAACAAATAAGAGCGAAATATCTAAATTAAGGCATGCGCAGACTTTAGATCATTGTCTTGTTAAGGAGGGTGGCATGAATAGAAATTTGAAGGAAGAATAGTAAGAAAAAGGAAGCCTGCTGCTAAACGAAAGAGGCTGAAATAAGTGGAAAACGCGAGAGAGGAGACTTGAGCTTGCATGATGTCAATTGCATAAATACCGCACAACACATTAAACGAAGTAACTATCAGAGTGACGCAGCAAATCGGATGATTAGCGAGAATAAGTACTTAACGACGTGATCGACAACTGAAATCGTTGTCATAGGAATAGTTTCACTCAAATGCACAATGGTGGCACATTATTAGGACGCGTGTTCGCAGTCCTATCGGTCTGCAAATCTTCCAGAAAACAACGCTTCTCGAGTCGTATCGGACTGATCACAGAGTGACGTTTGTGACATGCTCTCAGTGCTTCATCGTGAGCATTCCGCATTGTGCTGATCGGTCGGGAAAAGATTTCGAAGTAGATAACACTCAATTCATCAGTGCAACTTATGTGGTCGTGAGCTGCAATGACAACGAGAGATGTGGGCAGACAGAAACAAACACACGCACATACGCATCCATGAATGTATGCAGACATATGCAAAAACTGATATGCACAACTCGCAAGGGAACGCAAAGACGCATAGAAAGAAAGCACCGACCATTAATGGAACATTTGATCAATAGTGTCCTATAAACCAATAGTTTATACGATCACCCGCTACACTTCATGCATAGTAAGAGTTATGCTGCTTACCAGAGAGTGATATCGATATGAGGAAAAGTGACTGACGAAACGAGGAATAATGAGCGTGCACCTTACAGCAGCTGAAGACTGCTTAATTTTTTGCACTTGTTGTGACAGAGTAGAAATTTCGGGAAGTTTCCTAAAAGAAATTGTTCTCTGAAATCTTTATAAATTGTTCTCTTCACCGGGTTTTTGAGCTACTTCGGGCAACCCGGATCGGAAACATTTCAGAACAAAATGAGTGTTATGAGTATGGCGTTCAAAGAGAGTGGAAATATTCTTTTTTTGTAAGCAAATGAATGGAAAAGAAGTGTGCGTCGAGGCTCTTTGTGAGCTTTTCAGACGACTCTCCCATAAGCTGCCGCAAACTTCGATAACCGGCTGGTGTGTGGTCAGTTGCTGTCTGGAAGTTAAAGTAATTGATGCATTGTTCGTTACAGATGAAGTCCACTGACAATGAACTCTACAGTGTTAAACCTGTATATGCATTTCTTAACAAGGACGATGTGGTTGATATCGAACTAACGCGGATCGATGGGGGTAATGCGAAGGCCGATAAAATCTTTCTTCTTTATACACCGGTATGTGGTTCTTCATGCTTCAAACTATAAGTTGGTGAGAATCGCATAAGGGGTTTGTTCGGAGGGTCTTTTCAGAAAAATCAAGCAAAACCTGGCAGCTTTATTACCTACAAGATCCACCACTTCCACAGATTCGCAATTGAAGTTCTGCTTTCAGCACTCATCCCATCGATTGATGAGATTTTAACGGCATTTCTGACAAATCGGTCGCCGAAACAATTTTTCACATCGTCACACACCTGCATCGGACCAGTTTGTTCAATGAGAACTCGGACTGTTTCATAATGACATGGGAAGTTTGAGCTAACGAAGGAAACCGAAATATAGCCACAGAAGCAACAGCGCATAGCTAGTGCAAGTGACACCTCATGCTGCTTGTCACCATGCTGCCTGAGTTTGTTCCTGCGCATCGTTTAGGAGATGCTAGTGAACATTCCACTCAACCGACGGGATATGAAACCTGCATGATACCTTATTCGTATCGATCACAGTATCCTAGTTGACTTGTTAAAACGAAATGACGAAACGAGGAATAATGAGCGTGCACCTTACAGCAGCTGAAGACTGCTTAATTTTTTGCACTTGTTGTGACAGAGTAGAAATTTCGGGAAGTTTCCTAAAAGAAATTGTTCTCTGAAATCTTTATAAATTGTTCTCTTCACCGGGTTTTTGAGCTACTTCGGGCAACCCGGATCGGAAACATTTCAGAACAAAATGAGTGTTATGAGTATGGCGTTCAAAGAGAGTGGAAATATTCTTTTTTTGTAAGCAAATGAATGGAAAAGAAGTGTGCGTCGAGGCTCTTTGTGAGCTTTTCAGACGACTCTCCCATAAGCTGCCGCAAACTTCGATAACCGGCTGGTGTGTGGTCAGTTGCTGTCTGGAAGTTAAAGTAATTGATGCATTGTTCGTTACAGATGAAGTCCACTGACAATGAACTCTACAGTGTTAAACCTGTATATGCATTTCTTAACAAGGACGATGTGGTTGATATCGAACTAACGCGGATCGATGGGGGTAATGCGAAGGCCGATAAAATCTTTCTTCTTTATACACCGGTATGTGGTTCTTCATGCTTCAAACTATAAGTTGGTGAGAATCGCATAAGGGGTTTGTTCGGAGGGTCTTTTCAGAAAAATCAAGCAAAACCTGGCAGCTTTATTACCTACAAGATCCACCACTTCCACAGATTCGCAATTGAAGTTCTGCTTTCAGCACTCATCCCATCGATTGATGAGATTTTAACGGCATTTCTGACAAATCGGTCGCCGAAACAATTTTTCACATCGTCACACACCTGCATCGGACCAGTTTGTTCAATGAGAACTCGGACTGTTTCATAATGACATGGGAAGTTTGAGCTAACGAAGGAAACCGAAATATAGCCACAGAAGCAACAGCGCATAGCTAGTGCAAGTGACACCTCATGCTGCTTGTCACCATGCTGCCTGAGTTTGTTCCTGCGCATCGTTTAGGAGATGCTAGTGAACATTCCACTCAACCGACGGGATATGAAACCTGCATGATACCTTATTCGTATCGATCACAGTATCCTAGTTGACTTGTTAAAACGAATGAAAGTGCGTAATAGTTGGAGGAGTTGATAATAACAATAATGGCAATGAATAAGAATAACAGACAACAAATGCAGTGATGATAATATGATAACAATGATGAAAATAATGCTTAATAAAGATGAGAATTAATTATGGGTATAAATGTTACAGCCAACATTAATAACGATAGTAATAACCATAACAATTGTAGTGTTGGTTAATGGTAGGGATCAATAAATGTGCCGTGCAATGATAATCATAATGGCAAAACCGCTAAAGAGGATTTTTGTAGTGTGAACCTTTGCGCATTGATAAATAATCCAGTAAAAAGCTTCTGGACCGCTTAGAAGTTTTATGGCTGATGAAGGACTCTTTGGTGGGCATAAAAATACAAACTTGTGATGAGCTAAGGGTGCTTCCTTTTCCCGTAATGCTCTCACCGTTGTTAACATTTTGGTCCCTTCAAATTTGAGAGTCAGGATTGAAGAATAAAATGAGGAGGATCACTGAAGACGAATAAATTATCCAAAGAGTCGAACTAGAGTCAAAACCACATACAGCGAAAGATGTAGTGAGATAAAATCATTTCAGATCAGTATTGCCTTCATATGAGACTGAAGGGAACTTGAGTGGCAATGAGCAGCTCCAGAATGACAAGGCAACTGCTGAAACGGATTGGGCTTAGCTGTTTCTCTAATTTGTTGAGATACTCTTTTGTTGGGATCGCCTTGGTATAATATCCAACAAATCTTCAAAAATAGCTTACATTCTCTAAATACCTCATTAGCAACGAAAGAACAGAATAGCCGATAAGTGGTACTGACTACAGATATCGTTATCCACTGCAACGGTAACGAACGACGAGTACTCTACGTCTATAAAAAGATGTTCACAAAGTGCATGCAGTTACCAAATCCCGATAAAGAATGTGACGACACAGACCATGAAGAAGAGATGGGGAGAGGGGAGAAAGTGGGGTGACGATTTCCAGTAGAGTTCAAGGAAACAATGAAACCTCCGCAATAAAAGCTGTAACCAACATCGAAAAGTCACCTCAATCAAACACATCACAGCAGGATGAGAAGAGGACCACTCATATATATATGTTGTTACGCTCTCAGTTGGAACTTACTGCTTGTATTTAATGTTACGCTCGCAGCAGACTGCTCATTATAGAAAACGTGATGAAAGTACTGCACATCCATCACTTTAACAAATTAATAAACAATGTACAATTTTTAGTTGCATACAGAACATGACATCTTGTTTCCTCGCAGTTCATATTCGAAATTTACCCTCCTAAAAGCAGCACTGAACCTCAAAATCTGTCCGTATTTATGAGGCGCTTTATTTTTGTGATTTGAATTTTATGCGTTACTGCCAAGGATGTTCCCTTGTTTTTGCTTCCTTCCGCTTTCTCGTTGTCTCGATGGATTTCTTTCGGCCTTATCACTATAGTTTCTATCTGCTATGTGCATGTCTAGGTGCATATATTGCCTACCACTATGTGGACTTACCTCTCTGCATTCTTTTGAACGAAGATATTATTATTTTAAAGTTCAGGCCTGACGTTCACTGGGTCTCAATTGGCAATGTTCAAATATTTTCTGGCCGAATTCAAACGCTCAGAATCCAATGTCAATCCTTCAAGTTAATAAGCAACGCGACTGCACAATCAACGTTTCGAGGTTTTCAAGCGTTCCCCCTTAGGTTCAAGAAGTGAACGTTGCAGGCGGCTAACTAACAGCATAAATCTCGTCACAAAACAGTTGTGAAAAAATTATTGCTGCATAATCTGTCATGTAAACCGCATATCACCGAGTTTATATGAAACGAAATACACTCTGTGAATAAGTGGGATTGGGCGGGAATCTGCACGCTGGATCTTAGTAAAAATGCAGTATGAACCAGTCTACTCCCAAAAAAAAATGGTCGATTCAAGCTGAGGTGATAGAGCATGGTCAACTACTTGCAAAGACGGAGTTCATAGTTAATTTGCTAAGAAAGGCGGTGGTTTGCAGGCAGCCGAAGCGGATACTGAAGCGGAGCAGTTGTTCAAGAAAGAAGCTGAAACCTATGAGCACTACACAATTCCAATTATCATCGATGCATAAAAGTCGTCAGCGACGAAACAAGCTTATTTTGCACTTTATGGTCACCGTTTTTAACGCAATAACGAGAGGTCAATATCTACCCCTCATTACCAAATGTCTTCCGCTTTTGCCACACCGGAGTAAAGATTTACGAAGTGCAATCACATACTTATATGGTGTCACATTGGAGTGAAGGTGTTTAATGTATCTCGTAGGTGTCAATATTTATGAACATCTATTCACACTGACGCTGAAATATACTGAGTGGAGTCGAATAAAAAATGAGCTACGTTCAAGCGAACGAGGACAACTAAGCAATGAACGAACCCTCTAGAAATGGCGCCGTAATTCTTCAAGTCGAAGAAGCACATCCTTCGTCTGAAGCGGGGCACAATATCAAGACGGGAGCGTCAAGAGTGTATAGAAAGCACCTTAAACGTCTGACGCGGTGACTGAAGGCATTCCGGTGGGAATAACTATTAACCGATAAGCCAGGTATCCTTTTCAGGCAACCTTGAATACTAACAGGCACAAAAATTTGACATTCCTGTATGACCTGCTGATGAAGTGGACGCTTTGGTGAATAAGCGCACACTTCGCAGACATCTTTAACCTATCGAAAGAAAAGTTGAGCAATATAACTGAGCGAATTGATGCACGGCAGCGTGATGGTTTCTATAAAATGAACGATCTGTGAAGCATAACGAAGGTGAAAAATGTAATTTCCATAGAAACGTTATGAACTAATCGAATAAATCACAAAACAGTGCAAGAATGATCGGAAAATTTCTGCAAATGTACCACGCAAAACACACCGATCAGGACACAGAAGGTCTTTCAACAGACTGGCATGCGCATTTAAATTTCGAGAATATTCAATGATAAATATTCTTTTGAGCCAAGTCGGACCCTTCTTTCGAGCTCAATCCCACAACCCAATGAGCAGTCGAGACTGCCCCACACATGTTATGGGAAGTAGGGACATTAGCAACATGAACGCACATAGCATTTTCAACAGGATCCACACACTTGATCACGACATGAACCGCCCGCTCGAGATGTTACAGAAGCGACGCTTTCGCACAGTGACAATGCGTCTAGAGATACATGAAAGCTTGCAGGATTGCTATACCACTGACGACTTACTGCTTGACGCTTTACGTATGGCTGTCATTCGTTAAGATAGAAATTGCCTTATCACTTGATCACTTGATAGGCCGGATTATCGAACGTTGTGCACGCTGTCGGCCACAATGCATTTCCACCTTGCTCTCATCCTCGCCATTCTCGGCCAGGTTTTACCCCAATCGTTGTCCAATTCGTCTCGCCACCTTTTCGGAGGTCGCCCGAGTTGTCGTTTCCGATCTCTTGGATGCCACTCAGCAACTGCGCGGGTCCATCTGTTATCATCCATTCTAGCTACGTGGCCAGCCCAGCGTAGCTTTTGCTTCTTGTACTCTGCGATTACGTCTCTAAATCCACTTCTTCGGCGAATCTCCTCGCATCGAATGTGTTCCCTCAGTGATATTCTTAGCATACATCTTTCCATTGCCCTTTGTGCCGTTATTAGTTGTTGTTCTTCCTTTTTAGTAGTAGCCCACGTCTCGCTTGCGTAGAGCATGACAGGCAAGACGGTGCTGTTGAAGAGATCGGCACGAAGGGCTCTATCTTCTGATTTTCTCAACACATCCTTTATCGAGTTGAATGCCTTCCATCCAGATCTGATCCGTTTCGTTAGCTCGGGCTTCATGTCTCGGTCCATATTCACCGTCTGCCCCAAGTAGATATATTCCTTTACTTCTTCGATCGCCTCACCATCCACTAGTATTTGGCCAGATGGTGTATAATCTGAACGCATGAATTTAGTTTTCATGCGATTGAGTTTGAGGCCGACGGCTGCACTGTGGTTGTTCAGCTTCGTCAGCATGGCCTGTAGTTGACTAGTGGTTTCGGCGATGAGAACTATGTCATCGGCGAAGCGAAGATGCGTTAAAATTTCACCATTGATGCTGATACCACCTTCCCAGTCAATGCCTCGAATAACCATCTCAAGGCATGCAGTAAAAAGTTTCGGGGAGATTGTATCCCCCTGCTTGACACCTTTATTTACTGGGACAGTTATAGGTCTTGTCAACAGTTTTATATCGGTGGTACAGTTGGTGTTTGCTTCTTGGAGCAGATTGATGTATGTGGCCTCGATACCTAATTTATGAAGAGAATTTAGCACTGCATTGATCTCGACGCTGTCGAAGGCTTTTTCGTAATCTACAAAAGCGACACACAGGGGTAATCTGTATTCTTTCGCCCTCTCGATTAATTGTGTCAGGGTAAATATGTGGTCCATCGTGCTATACTTTTTACGAAAGCCTGCCTGCTCCCTTGGTTGCTGATAGTCGAGATCATTTGCTAATCGTGTTAGAATGATCTTGGTGAATAGTTTATAAACATGGGAGAGGAGGCATATTGGGCGATAATTTTTCAGATCTTCTCTGTCGCCCTTCTTATACAGCAGGATGGTATTTGACCCTTTCCACTGAGAAGGTATTTTTCCTTCCTTTAAGTAATAGTTGAATCTGGTTGCGAGGGCTTTCCAGAATGTTTCCCCTGCGCTCCTTATCATCTCCGTTGTTATTCCGTCCTTCCCAGGAGCTTTGTCGCTTTTAGCCAGATGAAGAGCATTTTCGATCTCGCTGATCAATATTGGCGGTACGTCGTTCCTTATTTGTGGTGACGGTGCGGTTGATGACAATGATGACTTGAAAAGGTTTGTGTAGAAGGTTTTGCAAACCTCTTCCATATCCCTTTTGTCGGTCACCGTCTGTCCATGTTCGTTTTTCAAAGCTGTCACCTCCTTCCTGTACAGCGCCAATTCTCGTCTTCGTTTCTTCATGCTTTTCTTTTCCTCCGCAGCTCTCAGCAATTTCCTCACTTTGAATTTCTCGAGATCATCCTTCAAATGCTGCCTGATGGCTTTGCATATGACAGAATACTCGACATTGTTGTGAGGATTTCTTTTCATGTTTTTTCTTATTTCGATCAATCTCTTCGTTTCCGGAGAGATCCTTTCTTCTTTGTTTTGCTGAGAGTCCATCTTCGCCTTCAGAAAGCATGCTTTCAGTTTTTGTATCAGCGAGTCGTAATCCTTATCTATCTCTTCCATCTGGCTCCAGTTTTCTTTTTCGATGGCGTCTCGGAACACCACTTCGTTGCAGGCCTTACTGCGTTGATTTTTCAGCGAGATATGCAGTGCCTTTTTCTCTCTGATGTTATCAATGATAATTTTAGCCCGAACTAGACGATGGTCGCTGCCGGTATTGAATGGAGCCACGACTGAGACATCCTGAAGTAGACGTCTCTTATCAATCAGGATGTAATCAATTCATTTCGGTACTGAGCGTTCGGAGCTATCCACGTCCATCTCTTTGCTGGTCTTTTCTGGAAAAGGTTGTTGCCAATGTAAAGTTTTTTGGTCTCGGCAAATGTTACTAAACGTTCTCCTCTTTCGTTTCTTTTTCCAATACCGCAATACCTAAACTTTTCCAATACCTAAACTTTTTCCAAAGAAATTGCCTTATAAAGGTTGCATTCTCAAACACTCATGAAACAAATAAGCCCTTCCCGAACCATTTTGTCCCAAATGACGTATAATTACGTACAAACCTGTCGGAAGGTCTCAAGCTTATTTGATATGAAGATGAGTTACACCTTCAAATTCGGCGGAATCGCTGCGCATTTATCTCAACCTAGGAGATAAGCGCAACCTGCGCAACTTTGGTTGCAGCCCGCAATTATTCAAATAAAACCTGCGCAAGCGATATTGATATCCTATATAATAGCTGCAATTTATAGCCTCCGTAGGATTTATGGGAATTTCGTAACTTCTTTCCAGTGAACTTTTCTTATGTATTTGGAACGGTACCTTCAAATCGATGCCCAAAGTTCGGGAAGGGAAGGGGGAGTCAGTTCATGTCTGTCACATTTTTTCGACCTCAAAGATTTTCCTCACTTTTTTTGAAATTTCTGTGGATCAGTCGAATACCTTCACTAACCCTGACTAAAAGAAGTAGACAGGGTGGGAAAGGTGTGTGAGGAAGAGATGAGCAAGGAAGTAGTAGCAAGCTTCCACGAACTTAAATCGCTACACCATCTGCAATTTGCGCTAAGGCTATCAACAAACAGAACATCAGGCGTGAAGTAGCCGTAACGCAATTCTTATAAATTTTCTTCTTTCTTTGATTAGTGCACAAGTGGATATTTTTAAAAATTTACATTTATGCAAATTCTACATAATAAAATCATCCAGGCTAAATGTTACAATTTCCCAACGGTGTTGAGCAATATTACCGGTTTCAAAAGACAAGTGAACACCTACTCTACATGGGACGGTAAGCTGTTCTATATTTGATAAGCTCGGACAATCCCTACATTGTCGATTCGTTTGTTTGTTCAATAATTTACTCAGTACACTTGAATGAAGAATCTTGAAAGAGCGATCCGAGTGAGCATCTAATAGTACGCAACACAGCTGCAAAACAATGTAGGTCCACTTTCCGCATTCAGTTCTTCAGCATAACATAATTGACTGAAACTTCTCTTCAGTGCCTCAATGCAAATAAGCAAACTAACCGGCTCTACCTCCGACAACTCCGCCCTTCTAAACATTACGGAATGAGAGATAAACCCCGGAAAACTTTCACTCGTCGCTGCCACACTATACGCGTACTATGACAGAGCAACTCTCAGCTTTGCACAGGGCATCATACTTCCAAGTCCGTAACACCTTCTAACGCTCATTCATAAGGTTAACAAGGCCACACACAACAGCAGTAGCTCCGTCAGAACGTAACCGCGGGAGACTATTCATCGCAGCGATGTACTCGACGTCACTAATGGCACCTCGATCTACGACCGACCTGCCCTGCTCTAATGAGGACCGCACCCCTCAGATTTCATTTCTAACCAAGTCTCTGTCTACTCCCCCCTTCACTTCCTCGTAGGAGGATGGCACTCTTTAAATTCCACTTGCAACCCCCTCTCTGTCCGGACCCCGTCCCTGTCCACCCCCCTTCCAGTCCATCCCACTCGTTTCCGCCCCCTCCCTGTTCGCCCCTCCATGTCCACCTCCCACCACTCTCCACCACCATCTATTCCACCCCCTTCCTGTTAATCTCATCCCTGTGAACCTCACTCCTGCCCTCCCTCCATCCCTACCCACCCCTTGACTGTCCACCCCTCCCTACCCACCCCCTCTCCTTGCCCAAACTCCTCCCTGTCCACGACTCCCCTTGTCCACCCCTCCCCGCCCATACCTTCCCTGTCCACCCCCCTTCTTCTCCGCCCCCCTCCCTGCCCACCCCACCTCCTTGTCCATCCCGCTACCTTTCCACCCCTTCCCCGCCCACCCTCCCTGCCCACCCCTAATCCCTTTCCAAAAATTCAGTGTCCACCCCCTTCCCTGTATACCCCACCTCGCTGTCCATCCCACTATCTTTCCATCCCTCTCCCT
>QEWY01003385.1:10004-31543 GCA_006503575.1 Baylisascaris schroederi
CCTCCCCCATGAGAGCACACTCCATCGTACTGTCGACAGCGGTCCGGTACATGTCGTTTAAAGTTGCAACATAGCATCAGCCCATCAAGCATGGCAACGGAGATTTTTCCTTTTCCACCATTTCCGGTCACTTCTCAGATAAACCCGAAATACTATACCTGTGTAATAATGAACGTATTGAACAGCGGACCACCGCGGATGTAGTTGGCATGGATAAAATCATCGCCTGTGCCTGGCGGGTAGTGCAAAACAACACGAGTGCTATCGCGACACTTTACTCCTGGAAAGCAACACGGAAAACTTTTGAATATAACATCCTCGCATCCTATGGTTACTCGACTCAAATATCATCACATCTGCGCTGGCTATGAACTGTTGATCCTGAAGACATCAGAGCAGTATTCGACATCTTGATGAAACTGGAGTGAATTTAGTGCACGCTAAGTCAAACTTCAGAGCCAATACAAGTTAGAAAGATCTTCAAGGTCGGAGGCTAAATACATCACTGTGAACATAACACGACGGTGGGAAGGTGACTTCGGTGGGCAGGCATTTCCATTGAATATAGGCGCGTCGTTATCACGGTCATGAAAATGAATGTGTATAGTTGTCTTGAGAATAGTAATCAAAATAATTACAGCTACCATAACAATTAATTACTTAGTCGATTCATGCTGGATACTTCCATCACCAGCTTGCCTACAGGTTGTCTCTGATGATACAATAGAACAATTCGAAATTACTCAAAACTTTCGAACAAAAAACAAGTCTTGCCGTGGTTTTCACTCTTCAAATAATTCAAATATGTTCCCCTTAGCAAGTTGCTTAGAGTAAGGGGTTACCTTCAACAACAGAAGGTCCGAAATCAATATGCCCAACAAATAGCATCGGCGGTTCAAAGACTGAGACCTAAATTCGCAAATGAAGGCGGCTGAAGCCTGCCCCCCACCGATCTCTTGCAGTTTTACCCAACTATTCACAAAAACGCCCATCTAGGCGCACAATGGCGAATCCTGCTTTCGCGGATTCGGTGAAATCACTCTCGTTAATAATTCGCAACATGTTTCTTATCCCCAATTCCCTTATTTTACATAAAGTCATAGCAGAAACGACAGCCTAAAGTTATCAGAACACTGGAGGTAATCACTGGAACAGATTTTAATAGTAGAAACCTCAACAACAAACAACATTCTCGACCACCTACAAAGCATCATCGGTCCATTACACTCCATTACACGAGAAACAATGACAGAAATTTGTCCCAACGTAAAGTAAGGCGGTCTGGTAGCAGCTAGAAACAAGTGCAAAAAAAGTACATCTCCTTCCTCCTCCCTCTTGAAATCTTTGAACTACTGATATTCGGGAGGTAACCAACTTGGATTGCGGCATTTATTAGCGTTGCAGTCGGAAGCGTCGTGCGAGAAAACGATATGGTTGACCTGATTGTCGAGAATTTCAAATCGACGTTCCATTCCACCAACAACCGTCCGTAAGAACATCTGCTTGCGGCCAGGACCGAACATTCGCTTGCCCAGATAAATATTGTTGTAATCTGAAAGACAATAAAAAATCTCACTGTACGCATAAGATGTCCCCCCAGCATTCGTGTCGATCCCTCCCTCCCCTCCCCCCCTCCCACCCTTCATCTCCTCGCCAATCCTTCTGTGTGCGTGACACCCTTCTTCCTGAAAAATACACTGAAGAATGTCTATAAACATGCTCACAATGCACAAAAACCCATAACCCACCCTTGAAAGTAGAGGAGAAGGTAGATGAGGGAATTTGAGCAAAGATAATTTGTCAGTGCAATAATTTTGCTTGAGTGAGTTTAGCTGAGCATGCAAAAGGTATGTGCGGTCAGCTGTGTGAGCATGCCGTCTCAAAATTATCTTCTATCACAGCAAATCTGCACGCAAATTCGCTTTTGCAACCAATGCCGTCATCTGATATAATAACACAGCAGAAAAAAGAGCAAATGAAGCTTTAAAACGATGAGAGCATATCTTGAGTTCCACGTGCATTTGCGGCGAAACTGAAAAACCGAAAAACATAAATTGGAACTGAAAAAGCAGCACAGTAAACATTCAGGGATAAGCGTTGCTTAAACTGAAACCTGACGAATCACCTTATTTACACAGATTGTTAAGAGGAAGAAGACCGTAAGAAGGAAATAAACACACATGAAAACTAGCGTCAGTCTCAAAAAATTTGAGACCAGGACCCCCCGAAGTGGATAAATAGAACCATCAAGATAACACTAACATCTCCCATGCACTCTGACTCGATCACGATCGTTCTCTATATTCTTGTTGTAGAGCGCCATCCGTCTGTGCACGTTATATCCTTCTATTTCCTCGCTAAAGAACTGTTCGATTCGCTCATTGCGCACGTTATCCTCGACTGCACTCAGCCAAGTACTCGCCTCCTTCAATAATAGAAAGTGAGAAAACAGCGACAACAACGCCGGTCGCAAACACGAAGGTATATGTATGGCCATTCGATGCTCATCTCCTCGTCATGTGAGAAAGAAGCACCTCAGGGCAGGGAGAGCAAAAGGTGTGGAATGGAAAGCAACAAAAACGAGACGTTCACCTGTGGCGCTGTCAGCCTCTGATGCAGAATGAAGGCACGAGCCTCGCTCAGCCCCACATTTCGATTGTCGGTGAAGAATGAACTGTTGAAACCAAACTGAAAAGATTTAGGGCTAATTAAAAACGCTCCATCATTCTATATAGTTTCTGCCCTCAATAATAAAGCAACGACATCAAAGCCTTTATGGCAGTGCGCAAAAAGACAATTTGCAAGAAAGGGATATGCATAACTACCAGTTTCATAAATAAAAATAAACTTCGATTTCCTGGTCAAAAAAGACGATTCGGACTACCAATAATGGTATAAAAAAGATAGTCAAATGAGGATAACAAGGAGAATCGAAATATACATACGGAAGGAGAACAACACAACAAAGATATAATATTTTGTAAAGAAAGCAGAAAAGTTATACATATAAACAAGTCAAAAAAGACTCTCTGAAAGCGTGGTAGAGCATACGGAAAACGTGCTTCCCATCGTATCTTAACACTCCAGTAAGTCCGGAAAAATTCATGAGTAAAATTAAAGCATTACTATCTTTGAGCATACTGTCACCCTCCTAATTTCATGACCTTCTAGTCCGCTTCCTTAGATACCTCACCTTTCACTAAATGGAAACAATCACAACGGCGATGTTATTAAATTCTTTTCTATGCGCTACTAAATGTTCCCCTTGTTGCAAACAGAATAGCATCCTTATCATTTGATCTAAAAGAATACTGTGACAATAAAACAGCAATTTCAGCACTTCTCATAAAGCGTTTTTTTTGCTTAAATGGCAAAATATTTATCTCAAATCAATCAATAAACGAATATTATTAAATCATGATAGGATCATTTAGCATACCTTCTCGCATAATCTCCTTAACGGAATCACCCAACCAGCAGTATTATGAGGTTTTTTCTTTCGACTACCGTCCTCATTGAAATCCGGCTCTTTTGTATAATGTGACTTCCATTTGTTGTCATAACGAATATCGTATAGCAATTGCTCGGTGAGAGCATCATCTTTACGGCACATCCTCATAATACGTTCAATATCTTCTTTCTCTGAAATAGCGAATTTATGCTTGCAAACTTTCAACAATAAAACTTTATTAAACATCAATTAAGCTTATCTTTCCACGCTTTAGAGCGAGCATTTTACAGTCGAAACATCGTATTATGCTGAAAGTTCCCATCGTTACTCCCAGAAAGCTGCAGGGATCGTTGAAAATTAGTTATTGTCTATGAAACCTCCTAACGATTTCAGCAATGGTGTATTCTTAGGCTCTTTCCTGCGAGGACGTTCGATTGCATCCATCAAAACTAAGCATTTTGTAGGCATTCTACGAGCAAGTATAGTTCACCTATGCGACTAGTTGACCATTCGACGTTCTCCTTGCCACCACTCTTTAACCTTTAACCACTTTAATTAGCACCTATTACCTTTACGATAAATTCAACCTCCGTATTTGGTTATCTTTTGCACAATACTGTTAAGCTCTAAGGAATATGGATGATATTTTTGACTCCAAATTTAGGCACTTCGTACACAGCTTTATGTGAATTTTTCGAATAGGTTGGGCAAACAAACATTACCCAATTTTTGCCGGATACAGGTCCGTCATGGGATTCTGAGCAAAGACAACCGTTTTTGTAATGACATTCAAAGATGTGACATCTATGCATTCATCGATGAATTCAAAATAATGCAATGCTTTAAATTTGCAACTGGGAAAACTGCCTCTTGATAAAGAAGAAAAGGACGAAAAGCTTATGGAAAGCCCATTCCCCTTCTCGTCTATTGCCATGCTGTATGGATCGCCTCTTCCTGCCTGATCTTCCTTTTTTTGCATTCCATAGTGATTTTTTTGCTTGTATCTTTTGAAAGGGACATTTTCCCAACCAAACGATCAGCATAAGATTCCCTGCAGCCTACAGCACTGGCGGAGGGGGCTGGAGGGGGGGGAGGCCGGGGTGGCTATGATGGTCGGAGAAGTCATGCTCGTCGAGAGTAATGGAACTGCAATTCTAAATATAATTCGTGCAACGTGCATAAATGTTATTCATGTCCGCGCAATGCGCCTATAAGTGTCCAACTACGGGTAGTTGTCTTCCCGTCGGCTCTGAAAGTCTAAATAACAATCTTCCCTGCGAGCAGTAATGAACTCCTTACCTCAAATTTTTTCATTTCGGTGTAAGGTTTAAAGCTATCACGAGATTACATCGCTCTGAATCAAACTTGGAGTTCCACACTAGAAGAACAAATCTCATACAACCAGCAATCACTACTTCTTTACCCCACCCTCATGCAAAGGTATCAGAATGCGAATAGGAACGCAAAATAATAGAACCCAAGACTCACCAAAGCTGAACGCGGATTTCGCCGACACAAACGAATTCAGCGAGTCTGACACCGCAGTCTTAAAAGCCGATAACATTATATAGACGCATTCAATATAAACCGATTAATGAGGCAATTTCCTTAGAATCGTCACTACAATAAATAATACAACAATGAAATCTAGCTTAAACTTGAACTGTTCACTTGAGATGTAAGAAGAAAACCGTCGAATGATGAATCGAATCTCCTTATTTCGTTCAACATCAAAGGATCATCCATTTCCTTCATTTATGCTCAGCAAAACTTAACAAAATGAAAAAGAGATGAACAATACGGATCCATGAAAGGATTATAAGTCGCGAACGCGCTGAAATCCCCATAAAATTTCACCATTGGATGCTTCAAGGATATGGATGTCAGAAGTTATATTTCTCTAGACTAAGTTATTTATCTTGCGAGGAAAAACGAAGATGGTATTCATTCATCTTGGAGAGCTCAAATCGTCATCGAAGTGCAACAGCAAAATTTTCAGGCAGGGCAAAAATTCGTTCACTGATTATTAATAGCCTCCGACGGGATCCTGAATGATCAACACCAAATATTTACTTTCGACGCCTACAGTTTGAGGTGCTTAGAACTTGCTAACAACGGCTATTCCAACGTTCTGAGGAAGCAGCACACCAGTTCAGCCAGAGAGCTAAAAGTTTTTCAGCTCTCTCCAACACCTGAACACTATGGAAAAGTCGAAATTCAGGTTTGATAGCGGTTTCAACACTACAGGAAGTCATCTAGTAATCCCCTTTCCCTGCTCGTTCTTCTTCCATCTCATCAACCAAACATAACAGCACTAACTTCTACAAAGGGCGATCGAGGCATTAAACTAAAGCGACTATTGCATTGACCGAATGCAGGGAAAAGGATTGGAAAAACGAAACCAAAAAGACGGACCACCGGAAGTGCAGGCGCAAAGGAGTGACGTTTTTGCACCGAGAGTTCTTTGTGATGGATGAAACTTTCAGCGAGCAACGAATAGGCTCCAGGTGTTCCAAGTGACTTGCTTTTCTGAAATGGTTTCTTATAGAGTGCCACGTCAGACATACAGATTCATAGTGGTATGCAATGTGAAATACTTTCAGCAGTATACGTGCATGCAAGAAAAAAAAGAGAAAAGTAAGAAGCAGAAGAAAAGATTGATGGATGGGTACACAATAAGGAGGAAGGACGTAAAAGAAACATAAGCATAGAGAAGGAGGAAAAAAGGAGAAAGAAAGAGAAGAGAAGGAATGCGTAACTGCAGACTGTACTCGTTTGCATCTGATTTTTATCGCTTACCTTGGCGCTATTTTTGTCTCAAACGTATTTCCCACTCTACCATCCGCTTTACTAAGGAAGTCGAGGCTCAACCTTAAGCACGTTGACTGCCTCCAGGCAAAAAACTGCACTGATAGATTCTATAATAACAAAATGCGCACCAGGAAGACACCCAGTTTCGCAATGAGACATCACATGCCATAAATAAAAATAAACTACCAATATCGACCGTGGCAACGCGCTTCCGACTCCCGCAGCCACCCCTCGGGAGGGACTTATAAAGATTTTCCCTTCCCAACTTTCTCGGTGGGATCCTCGCCTCTCAGCACGGATATACTGTATGCCACTCTGCTACTGGGATAGAACCGCTTGAAAATTTGGTCGCCCCTCTCCGGACATCCGGAGATCAAGACGCAAGCAAAACTAAGAACGAGATAGGGCAAAGTGATCAATGAGTATAAAACGTTGTAAATTCACAATGAACAATTTTAACTTCTGAGGGGGTATGCTTGCTTGCATGACTTTATTTGGATACATGAAATGGGCGAAACAGAAAGCTAACTCGGAAAGCAGTCAAATAGCCCTCCTGGGCATTTAATGAGCCATCAAGGAGTATGGGGGAGCCCTACTCGAATAATACTTCTGAGCATGTTTTCTTTCATCCGCCTTCTCCTACGAACAAGTTTTATAGTTTACCTTCAGTTTCATACGCTCACGCAGTGCTCCAATATCAGCGGCTGAGATCTCATTTTCCAACAAGGTCGGTTGCGTGTCGAGCGTACGTCTCGCCAAGAAGTACTTGAAGCGCGTGTTCTGAAAATATCACCTATCCAACACAAATCATCCTTGACAGAGGTTGAGTTTTATAGGCTGACAGAGCGCAACACGTCATGGCAGGACCCCAATATGATCGGCTTGAATTTCTCAATCCCCTCAATCTTTTGAATATCGCTTAGAACGACGAAATTTTCAAATCTAGTTTTAATTCTCCTTTTGAGGGATGAATGACATTAGGATTGATCATTTCTCTTCTTCAGCATTGTGTGGTTATCTCGCACTCCTTTTGCGCACAATAAATTCCCTCTCCCTTCTCCTCTGGTAACATACATATGGTACGTGTCCTACACTTCCCATCCATAAGCCTTCCCCCTCCCCTTTTGCCAATTTCCATAAGCCACTGTGCTGAAACAGCAATATGCAAAATTAAACACCTCTACGGTTGTTGAACAATAAACGAAGAAAGTAGCACAATTTTTCTTGCTCACTATGGCGCGACAGATCAGCGCCACAGTGACCAAGAAAAATTGCATGTAACTCCATTTTCACTTCGCGTTATTCCTGTCTTTCTTGCAACCTTTATTCAGCAGTCCTGAAACCACAGTTGCAAAACGGCAATGGAACTCCACGATCCCGACATCGTGACTCCGGCACAATTCTATATGAAATGTTTAATAAATCAACAGTACAAGAACACTCTTTTTACTGCCATGTGAAAACAATTCATTTTTTGTAGAATAAAACACCTCGGCATAAAAAACATTTTACCTATCTATCAAAGGATTCCTATCAAGAAAACCTTTCAGCACGTAAAATATTTTCTTTCCCTAGATAAATATCTTCAAAAGGAAAAATAAATGTTTAATCGGATATATAGCTTTTATCAGCAGAAATTTACTCTACTTAAATGCACCACCGATCACATAAAACAATTATTTAGCCTTCCAAAGTGTTTTCATTTCACTTGGCTCGTTTTACTTAGTAATTAGGATCGGGTGAATATATCCTGTATATTACCCATGGAGATTTCATATGAATAAATTTACCCAAGGTAGGGAAATTTCCCTAAATTTCTCCCCATACGAAAGGTAATGAATTCCATAGAGTGCTTTTTGAATTCTCCACTGCTCTAGCAATTTTTTCTCGCATCACGCATAACTATAGCCAATGCCATGAAACCTAGCCAACAAAACTTTCTCATTCCCATAAATCATTTCTTAATCGACCGTAAACTTCTCTAAAGAAACTATCAAATCACCGCCAACTTCAAAAATTTTACCCGCAATTCTTTTTTGTTCCGTAAAAAAGTTTCCCGTTTCTCAAAAAGGCATTTAATTTTTGTTCATATGTTGCACGGAACGAACACTAAAAACCGTAATAATTTATCTCGTAAGGTCTACTTTCGTATTAACAGATATAAATAAGACAATCGGCTCAACTAGCAGGTTCAATGATGAGCACGTTCACCGCGGGTTAGAATGTCTCCGAGTAACATCCGAATGGGCAAAAAACCTCCTAAACGACCCTTAAAAGGACGGAAAGATGGTCTCACCAAAGTTCGGCTAATAAAGACAGGCAACAGAGAAGAAAAAATTTAAAAGTAGCGTTATTGAAACAAACAAGAGTTGATGCAGTGATCAACAGAGGTGATAAGCATAACCGTGAGTCAGACGCACCTCATATGAAAGATTTGCTTTTACTGATAAAGTGCTCTATGTTGAATGAATTATACCCGAACGAGATAACCGTTCGATGTGACAACAGAATTAGGTGTCTCATCTACCACAAGTAAAGGTTACTGACAATATTCACAAATAAGAGAATTAGAGAGGAAAAAATTGAAAAAAAGAAGAAACGCAATCGAGTAGAAATCCATGGAAATCGAGGAAGATGACCTGTTAAAAAGCCTTTTAATAAAGGAAAAATGGAGAGGGATACAACCTTGTAGTCCTCGAATTGTCGCTCGAAAGTCGACAGATCACCGTCAGCAGTTGTCTTCGGTGCAACAATCGGCATGTTTGGTGGATCATTGAAAATCAAATCCGATACTTCCTAAAAGAAATCACACATGCATTAATAGCGGCAATTTTCCATCCTGACGAAAGAAACGTCAGGCTTGAATATCACCGGTGTTTCCCTTACTCTTCACTACTGATTAACGGCAAGCAGAGAATATGGCATGGGGTACACACCAATCAGCATTGCAATCAGCCTCCAGCTTTGAAGGGATGCATCTACATTCTAAGCGAAACGAACGGTCAATAAATTCACCAGACAAGGTTCGTTTTTCCAATTCGTTAGGATTCAACATACGAACACGACCGTAGCAAAATATGATTCACTGATCGCTTTACGTGCGATTCTCAAGACATTTGAATGACCAAAGGTTCTTTCAAGGTCAATTTGGTCACCTTGAACGTTGCTAGATGCCATCAACTATATCCACCAAACCTTGCAAGTTCAGTGATCCCTGAGGCGGAAATATCGGAAAGGCAAACAGATAGAGATACGAGCATATATGTGCATGGACAAAATTTCCCCACAATACGCTTTGCAAATGTTAACTGGCAACTCAGCAATTCTGCCTAAGATAGCCGCCCTTTGAATGAAGCATTCTTCCTGCAGACCTCCCCCCTCCCCTCGCTCCCATCCCTCTCACCTCTCCTTTCTTTCTGCCTCTCATGCACTTACTTGTCCTGTCATTCAACAACAACCAGTCATAAACAAAATAACTAAAAAGCGCAATTGAACGCCAATGACTTCAGCAGTGACCAATGCAAGCTGATGAAAAAGATAATGCACGAAGCCAAAAATCCCTAAGCAACGAGCACATCACTTCTGACGGTTCATTGCGAGAACTCAACCACACTCGAATGCAACAGCTAGATTCACACTGCAGTATATCCCGTAAAACTGCTTTCGCAATGATCACCTCCACCTTTACCGCGTGTAGTGCATAAATAAAAAACACACCTGAAAATCTCAAAAAATATTTGCTTTTACTACATCACTTATTCCAACTGCTATCCTACCGATTGGACATTTCTATGAACGCTCAAACACAAACGACACAACGCAAATTGGTGAAAAAAAATCCGCTTTTCAATGTATCCGAGTTGCTGTTGAACTAACGCAGCGAACTTTTGAAATGTCAGTTGTTGATTTTTTCACTGAATGTACAGTTTGGAAATTATTCTCTGACCTGGATTGAGGCCTCAATTATTCTGATCTGGACCGAAATCTCAATTATTCTCTGATCTGGATCCGGGCCCCAATTATTCAATGATCTGGATCGAAGTCTCAGTTATTCTCTGATGTGGAGTAAGACCTTAATTATTACCTGATTTGGATCCCGGCCCCAGTTTTTCTGAGATCTGGATCTACGCCTTTTTTTTAGGAGTAAGACCTTAATTATTACCTGATTAATTTTTTTTTATTTTTTTTTCTTAATTATTATTCTCAAACCTGGACCTAAGTTTCAAACGTTTTCGGTTTCGAAAATAGCAAAAATCGAATAGAAAGCAATCAATATAGTTCCGATACCTCGATACATTTGTCCATCCAATTTTGTTGAGGAATCGCGAGCGGTTCGATAAGGTCGATGGAAAGTGGTTCATCGCGAGCTCGTTCCACTCTTCTAAAATAGATGGAATAAGTGTTATTGTCTGCATCCCGGGTTTGATTCCAACAAATGGACTCAGTTTTGATATCCACTAGCGTTAGCCATTTAACCATACCAATTGTAAGTGCTTGAACTTTCGGAGAATGTTATGCGAAAACTTTCATAAAATTTGCGCTATCCGCGCTAACATGGCCAAAAGCAGATCTTAATATCACCTCGCAAATCAAATTATTTATATAACATTTAATTTCCGCCTGGAGAGCATTAAAAAAAGTAAGAAATTTCGTCGATGCAGGCAAAATAGCAAAGGTACAAATTGGTTCCCATATAATAACAGCAACCTTTCACTTCTTTTTAGTAAACATCAGCAAGCCTTTTAGTCAATAATCCCCTCTGCAAATGAACAGCATTTGTGTGCTCATTCAAAAAGGTGCTAATATTAAAAAAAAGCGAAAATACACTCCTAAAATCCAAGTTATTATTGCTAGAAAGCGATCCGCTGTTCAAGGGTTATAAAAATAAAGGTAGAGTAGCCTCTATCCAGATAACTAAGGCGTTTTATAAAACCTTATATTCCACACAATGCCAAAGAACGCCGCAATTCGATCAATTAGTTTCTAAGAATAGCGAAATTTCTATCAACAAATAAAATTATAAACTTTAGGAAAGCGGATATTTAGGCCGTGTGAATAAACGCCTAAAAACGATCATTTGAATGGGGCTGCAAAGAAGAACATGAAGGAGATTCAGGGTTGCAACACTAAGAGTTGAGCATGCCTTCTATACGAAGATGAACTGAATGAAACAAACAATGAAAATATTCTAAAAATTCTTAGTTAAATAAAATTAAGAATGCATCAATTCAGATTTCAAAAATGCATTACAAGAAATCATATGAACTACGACGAAATTAAGTAAAACAGTAAACCCTCGAAGAGAAACGTACTCTTTGTCTTTACGTTTCGATAGTTTCATTTTTCGATTCAATTTCATACGTCGCATCCAACGTTTCTCATCCGCCTTATTATGCACAACATCACGTACACCTGTGCCACCGGCTCTAAATAAATAACTTAATATTACTGAATAATAATAAATAAATACTGCACAATAGATCTTTGTTCATCACTTCATTACTTATCAGCGCTTAACACTTATCCATTTCATTTTTATCCAGTGAAATTGGCATATAAAGTTACGTGATCAATTTTATATCAGGCATAAAAAATTATGCACGAGAAAGCAAAGAAAATTTCAAATCTCATGAATTTAGATAAGATCACGACGAATTCCGGATATGGTTTCCAGTGGAAACTGCAGTCGTACTTCACTAACAACTCGGTGCTAAATCTGCATACGACCAAAGTTGGTTTTTATGCTTCGTTAACCACCGCCTAACATTGCAGCTTTTTACACAGTATAAGCCCCACTATTTCCCCTCAGAATTAAGTGAGAGATGCTTAACAGATGATTTACACTCGCCGATAGCGTTTTCTCAAGTACTGGTGGCATTTGCAAGCCAATGTATGAGATGCAGAACATGCCTAGTGGCCAAAGATATGCCAGGTTACTCACTGTTATGAGTACATTTGGGAGTACTAGCAACGAGGCGAACCTGAGAGGACCAGGAAGACGTAGACGTCCACCTTCACCAATTGGATAGTCCATCAGTCGACTGCTTGCATCTGACTACAGTGAAACTTTATTTCATTTTGAATTCAATCTTGAAAGCATATCGATCAATAACGTTGCATAATTTCGATAATAAAGCACCTTGGCAAATTCCATTCGCAAATAATTAAAAACAATAATTGAAGTTGTACTGACAATTTTATGCATTCGAATTTAAAATTCTTTTGTAGGAAATTCCCACCCCCACCCCCCTCTTCTCAACACAGAAACTCGTACCGGTCAAAAAGCTCCATTGTTCTGTACAGCTAGTACTTATTCCACCATGAACATAATCTTGGTTAATATCAAAGACAGCCAAACCCCAACGGTATGAACAAAAATCGGAGCAAAAGGAGACAACTTAACTAAGTTACCAAACACTTCAAACATGCATGAACTATATATAAGGGTGGCGACTTGATACGAAGCGTGTTTGGAATTTCTCCCAATTATGCAGGTGAATTTGTTAAGGGTATTTCTGAAGTGTAATTATCGAATATTGAAATTAGCATCGCTTACCTTGCTTATTTTGACCGCATTTTGATTAGACGTACTTTTGCGTGGAACAGCAGTCGACAGAGCTCTCTTATTTCGTTGTTGATGAGTTACATGACGATGCTTAAGTCATGCCATTTCTTTATAAACAATAAACAACTAAATAAACATAAATCTCTATATTAAAAAACAGTAAAAAAAATGAATTCATTCGGAAGCAAGTCGGTCATCAACGACTTTCATATGTGATCCCACAATTGTTCGTATTTATAGAAGGAGGGATTAATAAACATAAATATACAAAAATAGACGGAGTAAAAAATTTAAAGAAAACAAAGATATAATAGAATGTAGCGAAGTGAGCGTTTTCCGTGATTTAATATTGCTTAAAAATTCCGCTTGTCACTTTTACAGCAATCAGTAGAGGATGGACGAGTAAGTCTTTCATTTGAATAAGAAAGACTGCAAAAAAGCTCTACGTCGAGATAGAGAGGAGACCTTACAGAAAAGGATGATGTGTAAACTCATAAGCATTAAATTTGAATATTTAAATACGAGTAGAGGGTGAAGGTACCAAAAATAGGTGTCTTCAAAATGAACAAATTCTGATATATGCCAATGAAGTTGTCTTACTTAATCAGTGAGAAGTGTTCACATAACCAAATAATCCAAACCTGAAAATGCTGTCTGAAAACTTAAAAAACGTTCGTCGCGACCCCCCAGATGTTTTAGGCAGAGCCAAGTTAGGCGATTCGAATCTTCAAAAAAAACCATTTCCCCCCGCCACCATATATTATAATGTTCCATTAGTTGTTTGATGGCCTTCTGCGGAGGTTCACAACTCCTGCTTATTCCCACTATTTAGTGCCTCCAATCGGAATGCTGCAGTTACTTGTTATTGTAACAACTATAGTTTGCAGGTCACCGAAATTAAGGAAATTCTGAGCTAGCTAGTCATGCCGTAACGAAATTTCAGGCATGGGTCTTTGCTCATATTTACAAACTGAAGACGATGTACTGCAATAACTATCTCTCCAGCATAATAATAATAAAATAATAAAATAATAAAATAATAAAATGTTAAAACAATAAAATGATAAAATAATGAAATAATAAANTATCTTTTTAAGCTTGTTCGTTAAACGCTGAACTCCTTCGTTAAACATAGCGAGATTTATTGCATCTGAAAAGATCATTTTATAAAACAAAAGTCCACGAAAAGGAATGTTAGAGAGGATTCTTATGGATCTGATAACAAAGCCAAACTCTGTGAAGAATGACACTTTTACCTTGCACCGATTAGATAGGATATCTGCTCGTTCGAGTGAATGAATAAAGAATTTCCACAAAAAAAAAGAAATAGAAGAGGTGAAAACCTACCTACTTATGCGCTTTTTGTTGATTCTATGACCTGGGGAATTTGAAGCACAACCACCTATTTCTATAAGGATGTCGTATGACGCTTTATGATCATACTCAGAAGCAAGCTCATTAACAAATCAGGTTTCACTCTGTCATTACACAGCCTTCATAAGTACCATCAACATATCACCAAAAAACTTACGTCAACCTGCAAACAACCGAGAACGGCGACCGTGCACGGCAAAAGTATACCTAGCTTCTAGTCATGTCCACCTATTCATATGAAATGAGCAGAGATCTTAATGTCGGATGGTAGAGTAGTTGAGATCGATGTTCTGTTGGGTGGGGCACAATAATGATCCTTTGTTCCTCTTTCATCGCATCTTTGAATGATCTCCGTTTGAATAAAACACTACAAAATGGGCGGCCTTCTTGAGAGTTTCGCATTTTGACAACGTTTGTTCATCTCTTATTATCGGATGGAACATTTGCGAGTGTGTTTGACTCCGACCAGGACGCAGGTCTTTGATCGCTAGAGGTGATAATAGTTCCCTCCTCTACCCTCGCCCCCCCCCCCCCCCCACCCCTCCTGCCGCTCGCGTTCGCAAATTTGATAATTGGAAAAGATCAAATAAACACACCTGAAGTTATGTGAGTAGCGATTATTGTAGTTTAACAACGGCCTTGCTATCAACACGATCGCCACTCCATCGACAGCAATCTACCCACATTACGGGTGAATAACTGCTTGTTCCCCACAAAAAGTCACAGATTGCAGCACTATAGCTGATCGGTGTTATCGAATTCCACGAGGCAGCACTCCTGCTCTCTCTTCCACTACGAACAATATTTATCATTTATCATCATAACTGGACGCCGAATAGGTTTGAGGCAATCATTATTCTTAGACAAAATGAAATGAAGCAACAACAGCAAGTGAAGGATGCTTGAGTTAAAGTTCAAATAGTTGAACTCAACTTGAAGACATCTCATAGATAAAACGAAACTTTCGAAGAGAAATCGGATCATACTTGCCGGGTGGGCAATTCCCTTAAAATTAATAAGCAACACTATTCATTAGCTGCAATATTTTTATTGTAGGTATGGTATATATCTATACGCTATACCCCATAAACTCAATATCCATTCCATACCCACTAAACGGCATCCCCATAGAGATTGTATCGTCCGAGGTTGTTTTGCTCTTTCCGTCTTTAGTTCATTGGTATTGCCATAAATTGCCGTAAACGTCATCACGTCGACATTGCTGTAGTTAGTGGATAGGAACACATGCACTCTCTTTTTGTATATCTGAATTTAAAACCCTACTATTTTGTAAATTTCTTCACCGGGGATAAGCACCCTCCTCTCACACGCCGTTCCAATTTCCCCCATTATAGCAAGTCCTTGGAAAAAATACGCATGTGATAGCGGCTCTCGCATATGATTCCACAGCTCCAGCTTGAATGATTGTCCAGGCGGAACTGCTGAACGAACTGAAAGACATGTAAACGTGCAGAAATATTGATGGCATTATGCATCTTGCAAATGCAAATTTATGAACGTGCCCAATAAAATGCAGAAAATGAAGCTATAGTTTTGACTGAGGTGATGTTTCAGATGGAGTTTAACAAAAACACGAAGCAAGAGTCGGTAACGCAGTTTGCAAGAGCAGCCTAACGCTAATTTTGCTAAGCGATTGCAAGCTTCGAAGATAACGTGGTTTATTTAGCTTCCACCTGAAAATTTTAAAGCTTTATTGCATTCTTTATTGTTCGCTGTAGGTGGTCGATTGCTCGCTTCTGTGTGCTGATCGTATATTCGAAGGATTCGTTGGGTGGTCGCTAAGAACGATTTTTCACAGCATTCGATTTGTGAGATTGTTCCGCATTCATCAATAGGTTCTAATTACTATGAGTAAAGGTAAAAGCGTCACAAAAGTGAAGAAGAAGACGAAGAGAAAGTTCCAAGGTTATTTGCGCTTCAAAGTGAATAATTTTTCCATTTGGAGATCGATTTCCACAAATGAATTCCACAGAAAAGTACAAAGCTGAAAAAAGGGTGGAGTGAAAAACAAGTAAATCTGGATTGATGGGGATAGATGACCGCAATTTTCCGCTTTCCGAGCTCCGCTCACTACATTGAAGAGTGGTACTAATATACGAAAAAACACTTAAGTACTATTAATATGCTATCTATTAATATGCTATTTCTTACATGAGTGAATATCCATGCAAGTCCCTAAGGGGAAAACAGTTTCTAAGGCTTATTGCAAGTATGGCAGAATAAAAACGATGATTAAGTGGGGAAAATGCGGTCACCTAGATCAAAACTGCTTAAAATGTCAAAATATCATCTATTATATTAGATCGACTAAATCTTATGATCATAGAGCTTGTTGATCACGAGCTGGAACTATTATAAAAGGCAGAGGATGGATATAATTTGCGTATATAAATGTGGGTATGGAATCGTTAGAAGTGTTTTGCAAGAAAATTGGCACAGATATAGCAGAATGAACTCCTATTATATGCTTAATTAAAGTCACTAGCTAAAAGCTTACGATTACGTGACATATATGACAAAAAACGACAACAGTACTCACAGTAAGGCATACAATGCAAAGTCCACAAACCTATATAGACACTGTAGATATAAGCAAACCTACGGGAAATATCCTCCAAGCAGAGCGAGTAAAGTGGAAGATTTATCTGTAGGTGGAAGCTGAATACATAACCCGCTAACTTTCGGAAGAATTCCTCTTTTTTCTAAACCTTATTTTCTGAACTATCAATCAATTTTTTTCCCATATGCTAGAGCTGGGCAATTTTTCCCCGTTCCATTCCCATTCCGATCATACTTATTTCGATTCACATTGTATTATGCCTCAATTACAAACAGCGTTATATATGTGCTTCAAAATATAATTGCTCAAAGGTGAGTTGACGTTTGAACAGTTTAATGTGATCACATCTGCGAGTACATAGCTAATGACACAATAGACTCTGATATACAACGGGAGTAGAGCGAAAAAAAGGAAGGCAAATTGGTAGTGAATAAACAGAAATAAAATGGTGCATAATGAGCATTTGAATGATCACATCGAAGGTGAAATTGGATGACGCAATCGCATCTCATCAGTGATAGATTTCTGATTTACTTAATCAAGTTGGTGTTCACCTTTTAGAGATGACCATCAAAATTTGATGTGTTCATCAATTTGATCGTCACGAACGTTCGTTATTATTAACTAAGAAAATGAAAATTCTGGTGCTTGTAGGAAAAACTTCAAAAACTAGTAAGGCGGCATCCAATGTGAAAAAAGACCGCAAAGTTGCTAGAAAAGGTAAGAAACTGAGCAAAGGAGGAAAAGCAATGAAAAAAGGAAAAGGAACGACAAAGAAAAAGTCCGGTGAGCGAATTTCTCGCCGCTGTTACAAATCCTCACTCTTCGATATCCTCTTTCTTATCAACCCAGACCCTCCCCCTCGTTCACTCTTTGCCGCACCATATATACAGAAAAGTTTACCAGCTGCCGGTCACTCACTGATATTCTCCTTCTATCGGTACGCAGTGCAAAATGAAACATGCAGTTTTAACGTCCTTTTCTGCTTTAAAACTTCTCTTTATGGTCGAAAGAAAACAGATCACCACAATGGAAACGAATGACGCGTAATCGACGTTAATCACTTAACTGCAGAAGCATCTAAACGAACCAGTGCCCTTATCACAATACAACGCCATCAAACACCTCCTTAGAATAGGAGACCATCAAAGACCATCTCGGATTAGAGCCCCATCAAAGAGACCTTCTTAGAATATGAGGCCATCAAAGACTTCTCCGAATATAGCCCCACCAAAGACCTTCTTAGAATATCAGGCCATCAAAAACCATCAGAATGTGAGGCCATCAAAGATCTTCTCACAATATGCGGAGATGAGAGACTTGTCAGAATATAGGCCATCAAGGATTTCTCAGAATATGAGGCCCTCGGAGACCTTATTAGAATATGAGGCCATCAAAGATTTCTCAGAATATGAGGCCATCGAAGGCTTTTCAGAATATGAGGCCATCAAAGACCTTCTTAGAAAATGACCTTCACAAAATATGGGACATCAAAGATTTCTCAAAATATGAGGCCATGAAAGACTTTCTCTGAATACGAGTTCATCAAAGACTTCTCAGAATTTGAAGCCATCAATGACCTTCTCAGTATATGAGGCTATCAAAGACTTCTCAGAATATGAGGCCATCAAAAACTTCTCAGAATATGAGGCTATCAAAGGCGCTATCAGAATATGAGGGCATCAAAAACCTCAGAATGTGAGGCCATTAAAGATCTTCTTAGAATATAGCCCCATCAATGACCTTCATAGAATATGAGGCCATCAAGGACCTTCTCAGAATAAGCGGCGATCAAAGACTTCTCAGAATATGAGGCCATCAAGGACTTCTCAGAATATGAAACCATGAAACACTTGTAGTCACTGTTAGAGTGCTACCAGTTAACAGAGCCTCGGGCGGGAGGCGCTCGTATGTGTGTGTGGATCCGCTGAGTGCGGAGCACAGAGTTGCGCACGAAGCGCAGAGCAGTAGTGCGCGAGGGGGCGCAATACAGTGGTTAAGGATATGTGGCAAGCGCCACAGTTGGCGTTTCTTTTTCCTTGCTTTCGCACGATCGCTTGTGTTTGATTTGTGTAAGTTCTTCCAAAGCATCTAGCACACATCTGCTGTTGCAGGTTGTGGAGAAGAGATGGAGGAGCAGTTCTCCCCAAACGGGGAAGACGTACTCGGCCAGGAAGACGAGGCACGAGTGAGCGATCTTGCAAACAGGATAAAAGTACAGGTCAGTAAAGACCTTTGTTTTGAAGTAGAAAGATGTAAGCGTTGGTGCGCTATAGACGCACACAACCAGTTGGAGGACGTTATAGGGGATGTGCAAGACATCCTGGTTGAAGAGTTGAGTGACGTACCGAATATCGCTGTTACGGTTAGGAAAGCTTTCCAGCCGTAGTCAGAAAAATTTTCTGTGTGGCAGCAGGAATTGAATAAGGTCATGCAAGTTTGGTTAAATGAGAACGAGAAAAAGAGGTGCCGTCACAAGGGCCTAGAAGAGCTGAGAAATATGAGGCAATAGCCAAAGCTTTTGGCATAACATCTCCTCGACATCTTTGTAAGGCGTTGAGGGTGGGCCAAGATAATAGCATGAGGCTCCAGAAAGAATACTCAGGTTAAAGTATGCTATCATGAGAAGATAAAACACTGCAAGGGAACGAAAAATTGAGAAAAGAGCTAAGAAACGCGCAGGAAAGCATAGCACAGTTTAAGAGGTATGCTGATATGTTGCACGCTGGACTAAGCCGATTCCAGGTGACTGGAGCTGCTGAAGACCTGGACAGGCGAAGTGACGAAGCCAAGCACCAACCGCAACGCAAAGGTAATACCATGTTTGCCTTTGCTAGAGAGGATGCAGAAGATATTCCGCTGTTGGAAGAGTCAGCAAACACTACAGGAGAAAGATCAGGAGAAAGAAAAGGGAGAAAAGTAAGAGGTGACAGACAGCAGGATGCCATGGGCGCAGATGAAGATACTTGGCCATATATTAACGGAGCACCATTCCAGATGCAACGTCGAGCTTCACAAAGCGCAAAAGAGCCCACCATAGAGAATCTGCGAAAAATGGGAACGACAGGGCGACCCAGATCAGGTCAGCCAGGTTCCGTTGATGAGGTACAGCTAGGAGAAAGCGCAGAAGGAGGGAGTAATGAATCCGCACGGCTCGTAGAGCTGGTGTTACAATGCACTCGACGTATGCAAGCCCCACTTCAACCGTTAGAAAAGTTCACCGGAAAGGGAGAACAGGCAACAACGTTTGATGACTTTGTGGAAGAATTCCTCCTACGGTTCGAGCACGAGAATGATAGGACCAAAATTATGTACTTGAAAGCATTTCTAACAAGGCTCGCTCGAAATGCGTTTCTAGGAATTCCATTGCATATACGCGAGTGTGGTAGCTTCAAGGAAGTGATAAATGCATTGAAACTTGCAATCACTGATACCTCTAAAATCACTCGCCTGCGCAAGCAAACTGAGTTGCAGTTTCTCAAGTGGAAAAAGGAGCAATCACTTGTAGAATTTTTCGCCGAAGTGGATAAGAAGGTAGCGGCAGCATGTCCATCTACAGTACATATAGGCATAGCAGCTGTGGATGAACGCAAGTGTAGCATTGCGATGCAAGCATTATCTTTTGAGCCAGAATTGGCAGCAAGGGTGCATTATGCAGTGGCAGCTGCACCCCGAGGAGCTTTATACAGTGCACTAAAGCAAGCCGCGATTGAATGGGAAAGAGTATCGCGTAGTATGCAAAGTAGGTATTCTGATAGATCGAATTCGAATGAAAAGGTTGGAAATCGCCACAGCCGCGAATACTCTGATGGGAGCCTAGTTGAATCAAAAGGACTCATAACTGGTGGCTGGCGGCGGACACAGCTAATGCACGCCAGTAAGGGGCCTGGCCTGATATATGACTACCAGCCTAAGTTAAACAAATATAATAGGCAAAAAGAAAGCGCGTAAGCAAGTGAATACGCGAAATTCCTGATGGCCCCAGTGCACGTTCAAGACAGCAAGTAGCGGTAATAGCCCTGGAGGAGTAGCTAATGGAAAGGGAAAGAGTGAGCAATCCCTAAGTGTGTGCTATGTATGTAAGGGAAGGGGCCACAAGCTCGCGTATGCCCGTCAGCAACGGTGCATAGAGTATCTGTGGCTAAAACAGCTACTCCAGAGATAAAAACGGAAGTTAGTGACCCAATTGAATTAAGAGTTACACGCATAGAAGCAGTCCAGCAATATGATGACGTTGTCGGCAATAAACTAGCAGTAAAATTGCTAGGTGATGGAGTTCCCCTAATGGCATTGTTGGACAGTGGAGCTAAGGTTTCACTTATCTCAGTACCCGCACTGAGAAAAATTGCCGCAGCCAAAGGAGCTGAATTGTTAGCTGAGAAAATAGACAAAGGGGACGAACAGCGCTTCGCGTTGTGAAAGATGCATCTGGAAATACAATGCGAATCCTGGGTAAGGTCGCCATCGAAGTCGAATGGGCACGGCGTAAGGAAGTAGTGCAGATGTTAGTACCAGCATCCTTCGCGGGAGAGGAGGACATTGTGCTGGGTATGAATGCATTCGGGGCAGGTCAAGAGTGGCGAGAACAGATGCTGCAAGCAATGCAAGCGCAAGCAAAAGATTCTGTTGTTGTAGCGGCAGAGGCAGCACTTATACCGCCACGCGCACAGATGGGACCAGCTAAAAAAAGAAAATTAAAAGAGAATAAACGCCAGATAAAACAACTGTTGAAGCGCAAAAACGACCCCTGTCGAGGT
>QEWY01003397.1:0-15673 GCA_006503575.1 Baylisascaris schroederi
CTCATCACTGCTAAAAGGCACAAATTGGATGACGATCATTTACGTGTACAGTTCGCACGTAGATTCTTCGTAATGAACGACGTCTTATATCGTTATGTTTTCTTCATGAACATAGCTGAATTTAGCGTAGATCAAGGGGATATGGAATCCTTAGGTTGCCGCAAACAGTGAATATCTCAAGCAATATAGGCTGAATGTTGTTATACAACTGAAATTTTGCAGTCAATATAATTAAAAGAACAAAGGTTTTGCTGTGCGAATAGCAAACTTAATGAGGGTTCACCTGGGTGTTAGAGAGAGGTCCAATCAAACTTTTGCCAAACTTAAGATATTTTGTGGAATTGATGTATGTTCGTTTCATAGGTCCAAATTTCTAACGTAAGATTACTTAATTACTAAGCAAAGAATGGGATTATTTTAGAGTTATGAGGGTAAGCGATAATCATTGCATAAGTTGTAATTTATGCTGGTTAAACATAGCAAAAATCAATAAAATATTTAAGCATTTATTCGTGTTTCAGATATTCTACACACGATCGGCTGTGTGGTCGAAGAAGACATTGTTTTACGGGTTGCAACGGAAACAACGAAATAAATGTGTCCTACAAGTGGTATGTTTTTTATTTTATTGTTTCTGCTATTCGTTTCTCGTTCATTGGATTTAGCACTAATTTTTAAATCGTATACTGGAATGACACATTCATTGCTTATGTTCAAACTTTATAAGGACAACGATAAGTTAGTGATTAGCTCAACAATAAAGAAACGAACGCATAGTGGAGACGTTTTGTGAAGATGAATGCCTCGATGAGAATCAAAATTAACGATCCATCCAATAATTGCTTGAGCATCCGTTCAACGAACAATGTTTATGCATCCATCTCACTGATCATATACACTATCAATCCCACAGGTTTTCACAACATTGTTTACTACTTATTTCTGTGATATTCACTATTTTCAATGATAATTTACAACATGAACCACGCAGTCAAACAAAAGATTATTCAATACGGTTACCCATTATTGCCTGATTCGCATTCAATTTATTGCTGCAACAGTGATTCTTTTTGGCAAACACTTGTCTATATTAGATACCCCAGAGGGGATAGTGATATTATTAGTTAGTCTTATTAGTAATGAATGCAAACTGTAGATATATAAGATAGTAACAAATTTCTTGTCAGTGAAACTTCTGTCGCAAACGTTTATAATAAATAGGTAGATATTTCTTTTTAATTGTCTTCCCTGTATATTTTAGCACTTACATACATCCATGTGTACCAATATAAAATATATGTAAATATCTCAGTACACATATAAAACTTGCCGATAAACTCTAAAAGGCGCATGTGCACTGGAGATTTTTCAAGGGGAGCAACTTAATGTCTCGTATTTTTACCTCCATTTCGATCATTGATCGAAGTTTGTGAGGTATCGTTTAGAGCAGATTTCCACAACATATGCCTTATAGTACCAAGTAGTTCAAAGCAGAAGGTGTTAGGTGTTTTTTGAGTAGTTGTTTATATGTCTAGAATGTGTATCGTTAAATAATATAATCACCACTGCTTTTCTTTTATTTAGTACATCATCAATGCAAGGGATATCGAACATATTTTTTGTCCTCTTCATCCCTGGAAAAAAGCCAATTTTCTGATGCCGTAGCCAACAAGCGGGAAAATCGCATGGAACCATTTGCGACGAACGGCGCATGCGAAGATGGTTATACGCTGTTGCTTTTTGAGCGGCAATATAATATTTTCCTTAGGTATCTGGAACTTTGAATAAGTAGAAGTGAAGAGTCTTTAAGAACTGTTTTCAGGGAAGAAACGATGGTGAGGGGATCGCTGCGGTCGCCAAAAAAGTGTATGTTTATTACGCTGCGGTCGCCAAAAAAGTGTATGTTTATTTTTTTTTTACTTTTTGCAATGCGTAATTTTTATAGCTAGATATGTGCAACTAGCAAAAACATTGTTGTATGGGGGTAGAAGATTGGATGCGTTCGGTAGAGAGCAAACACATATTCCTTGTTTTCGGATTCTGTGTTCTCGGCCTCTATTATTGTGGGGTCACTTGACTGTCGAATTCCAGAGCTTTTCATTCAGATAAGCCCTTTTTTACATGCATTATGTAATTTTTTGGTAAGGAAAATGCGTCTTTCATTTTTTTGAATTCACTTTATTGATTTATTGATTTTCTGTGGTAGGTTAGGTCCGATCTGATCGATCTGCATTACTGGATGCAGTCAGTAATCGATTGAACAATCAATTATGTTATAAATGACTGTAGACAAACATCTGCTTCATGATTATTTTTTGTACCCTTTCAGGCACGATGATATAGCAGCTATTGATGTGAATATGGGTTGTCCCTCTGACAGGAGGAATGGGAGCTGCACACCTTACTAAGCCCGATAAAGTAAAAGAGGTATGTGCAGTATTATATGCTTTCTTTTTGATGCTGTGCGCTACGTTTTGAAATGCCTCAATTATCGCCCACTCACCAAATGTTGTTAAGGTCCTCGGTGCAATATTTTCTCTTTTTTTATTATTGAAGTTGATTTGTAGTCTGCCGTGAACAATGAAACAGCTATAAGTGGAGTAAGGCTAGCAATGATGGAATCATGTTGTTCAAAAACAGTTGCTTTAGCGTGATGTTATGACTCTGAAGGTATATGACAATTTTCTTCAGCGCAGTGTGAGATTGGTGAGAGTTAATAAAGTGGTCTTCTCAGGAAGAACAATTATCTCGTCCAGAATAAGCCAAAATTGAGGAGTGAATGATATCCGCTATATTTCAGCTCGAGGATAGTTGATAGAGAATGTGGAGTAGCGGCAGTCGATGTTCATGGACGGCGTGGAGATGAGCGCCAGGGCGGCGCCAAAAATCCGTGAGATGAACGCCAGTAGCGCCATGAGGACACTTCCTATACCCGTTATTGCGAAGTGAGTTTTCTTGTTTTGCTTGTATGCGATTCTTGTTGATGTATTTCAAGGTTTATTTTCCATCTTTTTCTTATCAAGAAGTCGGAACAGTGAAAGATCGAAATACTTTTCGAACTATTATTTTCTTTCATGTCCAAGTTCAAACGTTGTGACATGCTCTAAGAATCTTACGAATGGCTGAAAAATCCTGTTCCAAAATGTAGATAAAAATGCCCGAATGAACTGTAGACAAAAGAACGTCTTCAAAGACTTCATTTTGGCCTTGCTTGTGCAATGGTCTCTGCTTTCATTGTGGTCTCAAATTTTTCATTGGGCACGAAGCCAGAAGCTTTCATTTGCGATCTGTTCCTATGCTGAGCGAAATTAGTAACGGCAAGCTAGTAGCGCTGCGTCATGACCAGTTTCTGATGGTGCAGCTAGTTCGTTTGTTTGCAGTTCTGATTGGACGGTTTAACGGTCGTGTTGTCGTCGATGGACATATCTGTATCTTATGAATGCTTATGCTAGCTTAAGTAGGTGGCATCTTTTCCGCTCCACCTCTGCGCCACTTGTCTTGACTTTGTTCGACAATATGAGAGCACAGTTGGGTTTGGCTTTAGCAGTGTTTCATTGACGGGACATAAAATAGGAGTAAATAGCGTCAAGCGGAAACCAATCATTTTAGTTCGAGGCCAGCCGGTTGCTCTTACAGCATATATGTTCTCTCCATTGCAACATGAGAAATGGTAGTCCTTGTGAGCTCTATGAGCATAGCAACGTGGAACTTGATGTCAGTTACGTTCACCTAGACCATTTGGCAACATGTATGCAGTCGTCTATGTAGAGTAATCATCGAATTTTTGCTTGTTAAATCTGACCAAGCAGTCGACTGAATTTTCTCGGAGGGGGGGGGGGGGGGGGGATGCCTATTTATTTATTGTCCGTGGGGAAGACAGTCGTCGAGGTCAGTGTCCTTCACTGGTCTCCCACCTAATGCCGTCCATTGTGCATATATTGCACATCATTGGATTGGTACTGTAATTGGATTGACCCCACATAGTTATATGTAGTTTTTTTAGACTTATTTTCCGTCCAGTAGCGTTTCGTTTTACTGATCACTAGCCCATCTTCTTGGGCCGAGAAGTACGGAACATTGGGAATTTTCTGTTGCTTGACAACAATCCATAATCTTCAACCATTACTTTTACAACTTCGCTGAATACTTGATTATGCCACTGCATAACGCTAGCCAACACTGAAATATTACAGAAACAAAACAAACCGATCTTTGGGGCATTGAACCCCGGAGTCGTACTGAAAGTCGAGCTCTTCTGGAACTTCAAAGAAAAGACATAATTACTATTTCGTATTCGAAGAAGTGACTCTATTTTCGTGGTTTTATGATTTTGATGGAAGTTAGCTGTCTAGGGGATGTCCTTGAGGAAATAGATGAGTTGATTGCCACTCTAAAAAATTTCTTCCTGCAACAGCAATTCTATCCGAAACTTTGGAAAACAATTGGTTTTTCGTAAAATGAAGTACACGCCCCAGTCTTCGCGCAGCTTTTTCTTCAGATCTGCATCGTCTTGTGAACAACCTGCTTCGTTATTTTTTATTCATTTTCGTAGTACCAATTTGGGAATCACAAGGTGATCAGCCAAAAAAAAACTCAAATTAGGTCTGCATTATTGTTCTGTTGCCTCACTTCATGATGAGCCGTTGTTTTGTTCCAAGTAATGTAGAAATAGTGAGGTCAACATTAGTACTTCGTGATGTGGCCCTTTGCCTTGATTAGAGCGGTGACTGCGCAAAATGTAGAATTTGCAATTTGAGAAGTGACCTTTTTTTTGCGCCTAACTACAATCTTCTGTCGTAGTAGTACTTCCTTTTTTTTCGTGTATGCGCCTAACTACAGCAAACATATCGTCCTGTGGAATGCATTTTTACATTGCTCGGAAGTTTTCAGCGAGATTTGCATCGGAAATGTGTTGCTCACTGCCTTCTGTAACTACGTCTTCTCTGTCTTCCACATGTGTTTAGGATGGTTACTTTGTTGGAAAATGAGAGAGCTAACTTCCAATTGACGGAGGAAGTCAGCTCAAAATTACTGTTATATCTGGGTGGCCAACCAAATAATTGGCTGAATGCTCGATTGTAATTTTCAGTTTTCAAGTTCGGTGGTCTTGGTTGATCGATCTGCTTAGTGAGCGACTACCTTGTAAGGCTCGATCGACCGGACGACCACTCGGGTTGCCCCTTGCGGCGCAAACGACTTGCAAGGTTGAATGCTGTTTAACTTGTAATGGTGAGCTCGCAGACACTGCGGCAGAACAGTTACTGCACTGTTGAGTGCATATCACGACACATACGTAGAATTTTGTAGGAGGGATTTACAGCCTTATTGTGCTCATAGAGATTGATGCGGGAGAGGCAGAACAATAATAAATAAAAAGTTTTGCACAAATGAAGGGTGAAGGAGTGTAGCATCTCCGTAGTCAAAGTTTTGATGGTGAATCAAGATTGAAGGGAGAAATATACACCCGTTCAATAGAACTGATCCATATTTGTGCCTCAACTAGTCGAGAGCTGCATTACAGGAGTGTGGACGATGTGACTTCGATGGAGAAGCATCACGAAATAAAGGGATGGCGATGCGGAGTGCAAACTTTCGATGTTGCTTCCGACGGCAGAGGTATGTGCTTAAGTACATCTAATATTAAAGCACTCTATTTGCTAAAATTATTTGTTTACGTATTTAAGCCGCGTATTAGCGTTCAAATACTTTCTTTAAATAAGTGAGCAAGTATTATTTGCACATGTGTATGTAAACATGCATAAAAGAGCAACTATTTGTTAGTTTAACGTTTCTGCGATGCTAAATTTCTTAGGATTCGTATAGAATAGAACGAGTTTTTGAGACAACTTTTCATACCTTTCTATGCTGATTTAACGTGCACCGAGTATTTAGACGTGAACACATATTCCTGATCTGTCAAATTTTGCAAGTCTGCTGCTTGTTGAGCACAAAGGAGTGCAACAATTCTGGTGTGCTTCTGCGCAGTTCATTGTGGAACGGATTTCCTATTGTTGAAAAATCGATAGGATCTTAGTGAAAAATCCATCCAGGGAGGGGAAAGTGAGGTCTGAGTCATTAGGTCGTAAGCAAGTCGATGAGGAAGGAGCATGATCTAAGGTGGTGGCGCGACCAACGTGCATATGTGCTAGTTGATATTGTTAACAGGAGCAATTCTACAGACGTTGAAGTGATTGGAATAGGGTCACCATTTGTGGATGGCATTTTTCTAGGATTTGTGCAAGAGGGGAAGTGAGCATGAATTTTGGTAACGACAAAATCTTTTGTTTGGACTTAGTAGGGCTGAATCAAATGCAGAAGTCATCTCAAAAAGTTGACACACTCGTCCTGCCGAGGTTAACATAGTTCTTGATAGCATAATTGATGTGATTACCGTCGGCCAGGATTTGAATGGATAACATAATTGCATCTTACCGGAGGGAATTTTTAGAACCGAAATTCCGCACAACTACAATTGCACTCGGGAAACCGGGTGGTTATGCTTGACAGCCAAAATCGTATACGTGACTTGGTATCGTGGGTTGACTAATCCCTGCACCTCCGATAATAATTAGATGGGCTATGTGGCGTAGAGCCATTCAGAGATCTGCTGTCATTTTCACGCCACTCTCATGTCCTAGTAGGGCTCGATTATCCGGTTGTGCAGGGAAGTCCGTGAGCTTCTGTTTATCGTGAGAGGCAGTAATTGGTAGGCTTCCTTTTAAACTTAAGGGCTCTCTCCCCCTCAACAAGAGAGCTTTTCAAATCTTAGGTTGTGATCATTGTTGTACGTAGAGCATCGTGTGGATAGACACCTGGTTACTGGCTGTGATCCACTGTACCGTTTTTAGCACGAGGTATGCATCTGGGAAGTTTTGAGTCAGCCTGTATTTTGCGGAACAAGAGACTGTTATTGGAGAGTTGTCTTTTCTTAAAAAGAGAAGGGCTTGCATTTTCTGATAATAAGCATCAGTGAAAAAGGTTCTGAGGGGCTTCTGCTCTTTAAGCAACGTTCCTTGTGCTAGTTCAAATACTGTGGCTGCACCAGAGAAGGCCTCCAGGAGATACGAAATCATGCAGTGGCAACACATTCGGTCGCAAGGTAAACCGAAATGAGCACAGGGATTTTTCAATCCACCTAGGCCCACTTCTGCAACGCCTAAGCCATCTCAAATTGCAAGAACCTCTCTTTCGGAACAGCACAACAAAGATTACAGTGCTAAGTTAATCGAGGCTGTGATGAGTATCGGTGACTTACACCATACTCAACAATCCTCGCATTAAAGTTTCTTTATTGCATGCATTTGCAAACATCGGCAGAGGCACATTTTGGCAACGTCATGACCATAGGTGACCTCTAATGTGTTATGTTTATGTGGCACTCCATTTCGTCAGGTGTTAATTAGAAGAAGACCTCATCAACTGCAGCTTATAGTGAGCAGCAAAAAATTCCTACGGGTTTCTATGGATAACAAAAAGATAATAAATATCACGTCTTGTTATGGACTTTATAGGTTCCCACTTGCAAAGAACTTATGGCGACGTTGTGCTTACGCGTCTGTTTGCATGTGTGTATGTATTTGCGCCTGTCTGTATGTGTGCTTAGAGATTCACCAGTAGAGGTACTGCTATAGGATTAGCACTCTTTTAAGATTGCTGATGCTTTCTAAGTTTTATTGCGACCCCCACGGAAGGCGGAGACTGTAACTCTTCTCGGGCAGGCATTGCGCATTGTTTGTGTTTGAATTGTTGCGATAAAATTTCTCGTTCTGAAGGTGACGAATTGGTATACTTTGACCGGGTTTTGGTTACACATTTTGATTTTCACCATTTACACATTCGGTTTCAGTGGAAACTTTTCTAATGGGGAAATGTTCATTTTTTAATGTGCTGATGTTTTAGGGGATGATCAACTTGCTTGAAGTTCTCGTTTCAGGTTTGAGAGGACGCATAGAAGATAAGGAAGACGATGAATTACTGGCGCGAGTAAGGAGGGATCTCGAAGTAGTGCGCAGCTAGGATGCCTATGGGCAGTAGAACCTTCCCGTGTTCTGGCGTCCGATGTGAACGATTTTTTTTTACTTTTGCGATACGTTTGTATGCCATGTTATATGTGGATGTTATCATTTGTGCGTTATTTTGAGAGTGAGAAGCTGTGTGCATAGAGGTGGCTGGTTGTAGCTACTTTAATCCACATTATTCGTTGGTCTCGTCTTTTTAATTGAGGGAGATTATTGAATGCGGAAATAAAGGTTTTTATTGCCTTAATGTAGTAGTACAAATCAGTGATGTAATTTCATGTTCAAATCTATCTATTCTTTGTTCATTCGCCCTCTGCATGGAAATGGGATGGTGTTTAATTGGCAGTCAGCGGCTTAGGCCGTCTGATTTTTTGAGTTTTATCGAGTAGTGGGGAGGAAACGAATATACTTGATAAGGAAAAGCTAACACTCGTTGGGTAATCCGCCGTGCAGTGCAATCGGTGTATTGAATGGAGATGAATTCGGTGCTGTCGAAATTTGGAAGGGACATTTTCGCGGTCCGACAGAGATGCGAGTGCGACCTCCGCACAGAATGGCTCTGCGAGACAAACGCTGCTTTAATAAGCAAGGGGACTCACCCCTTTTGATTTTCGTCAAAAGTTGGGCTTGGTGGTTGTCTCTATTGAAGATTTCCGTCAAAAGAAATCTTGGCAGCTGTATGGGCTTGATAGTTGGCAGGAAATATTCGTCGTAAAAGCGGCGGCTGCTTTTGTAGGCATGCAATGAATGGTAGCAGTGGGATGTTGCGAAATTCAAACATAATGAATGTTGGTTCCCGCTGCTGTAGGTGAAGTGGCAGCAGCATAGGTGTAGATGCTAGCCATGTTATCGGGTGATGCTTAGGGTTTCCTTATCGATGTTGAGTATCTGAATTAGTGATGGCGAATATGGTACATGATGAACCAAGCAGTGATGTGCTTCAAATAAATGTGGAGATGATTCACACTGTTAGCTGCAGAAATACGTTTCTCAACCAGTCGCATTTCACTACGTATTTCTCAGCAACCACCTGTGTCCTATCTTTGTTTTCCTTTGGTCTCTTTTCCATCTTAAACTCCATTGAGAGAGGAATGAGAAAGGGAAACAAAGAGAGATCTCTATTCATAGAATAAAGAATAACTCAAAAAGGAATAGCATGCAAACAATGTATTGGTGCGAAAACTGATAGAAAATTGAAAAGATTCATTGGTAGAACTTGGATTAATGAGGTAGCAATTATATGCATTATGCACACGAGGATGGTATGGGGAAGAATCACTTTGCATTAAATGAACGAACGAGATCGATGAAGTAGAAGAGATTAAGCTGATCTACTTGACTTGTAGGAGTAGAAAAATTGCACTTGCAATTGTGGGAAGGGAGTTTGTTCTCTACTGGTAGGGGAGGGAGGTCTTCAAATGGCATATCGGATATCTGAAAGCAGAGTTCCTTCTTCCTTAACGTCCCGATGTTCCAAGATCGAAAATTTGTGTTCGCCATTTGATTAATGGCATGCTAGAATCGACAGTTAACGTTCCTTACTCCCAACTAATGATGCTTCATTCTACGGAAACTCATGTATATTCCATTTTCGTTAGTAATCGCCAATGAATAAGCTATGAAAATATTTTTCATTGAAATGCATAATTTTCCTAGGTGAGAGTATTGTACTTCCTATGAATTCAGTGAATTCCTCGATCGCCTATATATTTTCAGACCCTTTGATATCTCGAGTGTACGGTACCGTGATAAATCAGCTCATCCAATGTCAACATCTTTCGATGAAATTAGGTATTGTCATGCATCATTAAGTAATTAGCGGATGTGGGTTAATGGAAATGTAAACCCATGTGTTTGTTCATTTATTTGTCACTGATTACTTTATATGATTGGATCGATGTTCGGAAATCAAAAGTTTTTTGTTCGGATAGACACTACTAAATCATTATATCATTTTAAAAGAATGTTCGAAAACTAAAATTTTTTTATAATCAGTTGCTTTCTTATAGATGTATGGGTTTTTTAAATCATAGAGTGAACATTGAATAAGCATTCAATCAATGATAAACAATAAGTTTGTCATTGATTGAAAGTGTCGTCCATATGCAAAAATACTTTCGTGCTTAAGGGTGAAGGAGAGGGAGAGGGAAGAGTCTCGATTCTCAAACATCGGTAGAGTTCGAAGAGCTTGGGAATTTTTCCACCCCTTGCACCCCCCTTCCCTCCTTCCCTCCCCCCTTCACTCTCCCTCTTCTTCCGCAAGACGTGCTCGAAATGTTGCTTACTTCGTTTTTACTTATTTTACGACTAACTGGCGATAGATTAACGGTTGTTTAAGGTGTAAAAGAATTCATACGGTATTCTCTTATTCATTGCTATGTGTCTTACTCTCTTCTTGTTCATCATTACGCTGATGGTAAAGTTCTGTTGGTCAATAGCGTAGTGCATCTAGGTTCGTGAAGAATGATGACCAGAAGGCCCTTTGGGCAGAAAGGTAGGCGAAGAACTTCAGCTGTGATATGACAGTTGTGATAGAGGAATGTTTCGGCAACTTGAGTGACCATTCATTGCCATTGAATGTGCAAGGAAACCATTTTGCGACGAGCGAATTTTCCGACTTTTTCATTTTTCGAGTTACGTGGAGCAGACATCCATCCTGAGGTGTTCACTAATGAACGTATGGGCGCGTGGGTGGATAGGCGACAGCTCCAAGTTGCTTCAGAAAAACTACCTTTACTTATTCGCTTCATTTGGTTTATGAGTACAAATGTATTGCAGTGAATATTTTTGAGGGTCGTATCTTTGCAATGAGAGAGCCGATCAACTTCCCGTTCGCTATATCACGCGTAACTTTTCAAGCCCTCTCTATAAAGACACAGAGGTACTGTCGGTACCGATTCCATCGGTGGAGATTCCTGAAATCTCGGCTTTTCTGATTTACGGGTAATGGTTCCCCGCTTCTGCTGAAGATAGCGTTTTGCGATCTCATGATGTACTTTTGCATTTGCAAATATCTTCTCGAGCAGGTTTGAATCATGTTGCAGGGTTCAGCCAGAGTCGAGAAATGGTACTTCAAAGATCGTGTTTTTTCGATCGTGATTATAGCAATGGAAAGTTGAGGAAATATTTTTTATCTCCAATATCGAAGACTTTGGTGTCAAACGATCGAATTCGATGAGCTGAATATAATGCCATCACATTAATGATTTTTCGATGGTCAGGAGAAATAAATATGCATACAAACGCATTGCAATGAATGTCTTTCGTGCTTTGCCTCTACAGTGGGAGGTTCGATCGATTCTGTTGACCTCTCGTTCGATTTCTTCCTCATTCATTTTGCATTGTTATCTAAAGACGACTAATGTGCGACATTTTCAGACTGCGATCTCATCGTGCGGCCACTTGCTGACACAGCCCACATCAGTGCAGCACATTTGGACGACACCCCGTGCGACAAGTACCCTTCTTTGAGCTTCTTTTTTTCGCAGCATTTTTACCCATACAACACTGTTTTCGACCGAAACCTCACGACATTTGTCGCTTCTATGTTTTTTGCTCTATTCAATTTGCTTATAGTTGCAGAACAAACGAGTGTCTCTCCCATCTGCCTCCATACTTTTCCACTTATATTCAGCAATATAATAAAGAAATTTTTCATTCCACACGACTGTCTTCTCATTGATCCTGTCGAGATTAATTATGCCGTTGTGAATTACTCAAGTTTTCCTTTTCTATTTCTCTTGCTGTTCGAAGAGAGGAGAGGGAAGAAGGTCGGGGAGGAGAAGCGAGAAGAAAGTGAGGAGAGAAGGAAGAGGACCATGATGGAGAATTGGAAGTGCCTGCATAATTTGCGTTAATCGAGGTTATGGGTAAGGTAGTTGCTAATTGTTTTTAAAGCTGAATGTGAGAGCATCTTACATCCCCGTTCATATGGATTTCAACATTGTTTATAGTTTCCGGGTCACAAAAATTCATATAGAACCAACGGAAACCCTTGAATATGAGGAAGTCTGTTTAAGAAGTTTTGCAGCTAGCATATGGGAAGAGTACCAACAATATTTTTTGAGAGAATTTTGAATTCATTATGCCTCTTGCTTATTGATCAAGGGAACTTGCTGTTCCTTATTTTCTTTCCTGAATGATTTAATTTTTATTTCCAAATCTGCATTGTCATAAAGTGTCGTTGTGATATGTATGTCGAATTTCGTTGATGATTGAATCATGGAATGGCCCATTCACATCAAAACCTTTCATTTTGTATGTGTAGCAATTTTTTAAGAGGGGGAGGACTTCATCCGAATAAAGGATTTTCCATTTCAATCTTGCATTTCCGTGTATACGCGTAATCAAAGCATCCTACAGAATCATTAGTTGAGTTCTTCATGGTTATTTACTCTCTACATGCATTACTTTGTGAATACCAGCTTAAAAGTTATAAAAGTTTCGCATGATTTGCAGTCTCGGGCATCATATTGTTTTCGATACGATGTCCCGCATTGCAGGATATCTCAAGACATCTACTTTAGGGCAACATGTACGTAAATTTAAAACATTTGTTGTGTACTGTAGAATGAGCATTTTAAGTTTTGAACAAAAAATAATATGTTTACTCAAAATGTGCTGTTTGCATTTGGGAAGCAGCGCTTCTACATATGTATTAGTAAAAACATTTGAGTGGCAAAAAAAACTTTTGGCGAACGAAAATACTGCGTTATAGGAAGTATATATGCACAAATATATATTCCTTTTCGTTCCCGTTCCCCATCTTTGATTTCGTTGTTATCTTTAATATATCCCTATGCAATATTTCGTAGCAGAGTTGAGGTGTGGTAACTTTAACGCTGTAAAGATAGCGAAAAATCTTGCAATGAATTTTTGAATTTATTCGAGGGAGATTTTGACGCGAATCTTGCGCAATGTTTCCTCATTACTTGTTCACTGTTTCCTCATTTTCCTCGTTCCTTTTCTTGTCGTTTTCTATCCTTCATTTGTTTGTTTTGTTTACTGTATCCCTATAAAATATTGCATAGCACACAAAGTTGAGGTGCGGTAACATTATCGCTGCAAAAATCGCGAAAAGCTTTGCAACGAATAATTGAATTCACTTGCGGGAAATTTTCGCGAAAATATACTTTTTCCATAAATGTGGGTTGAATGCGATGTTGGTTGTCATCACTAGTAGGACCTGATTTAGTCCAAATTGATGTTCGTTTTCTTAACGGGGGAATATGGAGGTTTTTGATGGCTCGTTGATAAACACCGATACATGCAATGGGTACGAAAGACCATAGAAGAGATCGGTAGAATACCGTAGAGACGGTTCGATCCCGAACATTCAATCGATTGGTTCTTTCAGCACACCTGTCGAGCCCGCATGCTGCTGTAGGTGGTTTGAGTGCTACTGAAGGAAATTTGTCTCCACCCATAAAGGTGTTGGTCGGTTTGTCATATCTGCAAGCAGTTTTTGGTGTTCCTAGCTTCTTGTTGGTGTTCGTTTATAGCTCCGACGATGACAGGTTTGTGTCGTTTTACGCGTTCGTTGGAAGGAATGCGCCGTTAAAGCATATGTATGGGTTTGTCTGATCATGTTTGTCTGTTTGTCTTTTTGTTACAATTTGTCATTCACAGCTTTTAGGCCTCATATGATCACAAACTGAGTAATGTGTTTAGTTGTTAAGTCAAGGTGAATGAGTTGCGAAGATAGCAATGCAGGTATAGTTACAGGTATAATACCTTTTATATAAACCTGTGCAACCTGCAAAGCAGTGATAACCAAAGGGGTTTCAAAAGTAAATCGCTATTAGCGGGCCTCTGCGTCATCCCAACACGTATTACGCTTATTGCACGAGAGTTGATTATTGCGAACAGTACTGTGGATATGAATGATGGTTTGCAAACATGGCTTGAAGAATCGTTGGAGTTTTCGCATGTGGGTAGCGGGTGTGTGGGGAGTTTTGTTTGCGGTTGCTTGTTTTGGGTGGGTTGTTGCTTCGTGCTCGTGGTGTAGATGATAGGTTTTTTTTACCGGTGCCTATAAAGATGTGATATGAGGTTCATCGTTTATGTTTGTATTGCATGTGTTTGCAATTGAATCGATAGATTGCTGAGTGGTTCTTTTTATTGATTTGTTTCTATTATAGGTTATGCAAATTTCTTAGATATTTTAATAAGGAAGTTGGTGCGTTTAGACCGGAAATATTGTTTTAGACTACGGCATACAATTATGGACTTTGCATGACCTAGCTTGTTTGTTATTATGACGGTTATTGGTATAACCGGAAAGCTATTAATGGCGGATTATAATCGTCGTTTATTAATGAAGTAATTGGGTTTGATAACCGGATTTTATAACCGGTTAACCGAAGAAAACATTAATATAACCGGAAATGTACCTAATGTAGTAAATAAACATTGTTGGGTTACGTTTGGCCGATCAAAATAACCGTCGTGATAATAAGCTGAATCGTTGAAGCTTATTGGGCAAGTAAGCAGTCTAAGGGTTGCATGGCGAGCAGGTACTCTTGGAAGTGCATCACTGCGAAGTTACCCATATATTAATATTGAAAGGCTATCCTCCGCCTAAGTAAATTTTGTGCTTTGCCGTTTGCCCACCGCGATAGTGGTATAGAATGGCAGGAGACCGGCCGGCCCAGGATTTTCGAAGTTGATGTTGCCTATTGGATAAAAAGTTTATTTTATTATTCTAATAAACTACTTCACTAATAATAGCGGTATTACTAGTAATAGTATTGGCAATACTAGAGAGTATTTATTACTAGAAGCAATCGGTGTTTTAGCGAGTAGCAGTGGTAGCAGCAGTAGGTAGTAGCAGTAAAAGATATCAGTAGCACTGCTAGCTTAAGCAAATAAATAGTACTTGGAGTTAATTATTATTGGTAGCGGTATTAAGTAATATCGGAGGTAGCGTTAAACAGCACCGTTTATTACCAGGCTATATGCAAAAATTTGAATAAAAAGAGGAAGGAACGCCTTTTTGGAGAAAAATACCTGTAGTGAACGCATTGCAAAACAAAATTAAGGCTATTTTTGGGATTCCCGTCACAGTGTGGATGGTTTACTCCTATATAATTGGTCTAAAGTGTTGGTAGCACAAGTTTTCGAAAAGCGTTACGTGGAAGCCTTGGAACGCTATTGCAAAGTTCTGCGGTGACGTGCTTTTTATGTTATAAGAGTTGGCAATATAATATGTGCTTTTGCGATTGTGCTCTTCAACTGATTCAAATATTTTCACCGGGAAGTAACACAACATGCTTAGCAATGCATCCATGTTTAGCAAGACGACATCTTTTATGGGTATCGGTCCATGACAAAATATTTGCAAATATTCCATCTAGCGATATTTAAATCCCCTAAATTTAAAACTTGGGATATCAGGTAAGTGTGATATATCTATGATGACATGTGTATTTATTTATTAGTTTTTTATTGCTAGTTGTGGTTGTTCCCAAGATAAAACGACTGAATAGGCTTACTGATGCGCATACGAACTGACAAGACTTCTGGTGCACGTACGCAGTGCGCTGTGTTGATGAATTGTATGATGTGGATCTACCGGCCATATTTTGACTTCTCTTGTCAGTGATACATAGCTCAAGTTGTTAGAGTCTCGAAAAGGAAGGAATAATAAGTCTGGG
>QEWY01003404.1:0-21530 GCA_006503575.1 Baylisascaris schroederi
TATATTGTTTTTTTTTCTCTAAATTTCATGATATGTTTCGAGATGAGGTATCTTAACAGTGAAAAAGACGGTGGATTTCATAATTTCGCTTTTTGCTACTATTTTCTAAGGCAATTTTGTAAATTTTTTGCTAAAATTTCACATTGGTTCACTTAAAGTGTGCTTTCGTTGTCCTTAACCTTTATGATATGGATATGTTTAAAGGGGAAAGGAGGAACAAGAAGTGATATATATTGGTATAAAAAATGCGAATTTGTGCTTACAGCTAGTTGTTGGGCTTATTGCAGCTTACTTCCTGTCCAGTTCACCACGCGGAGGTGCTCGGCCGGTAAAGCTTTACGTCGACAAGTACTATAGCAGTTGAAGAGTAGTTAGCAAAAATCGGTTAGTTCTTTATGATGCTTAGTCATCTACCACATGTCTAAATCAACCAATAGATATAAAATGGAGTGGTCGAACTTCGATCCCTTCAGCCCAAGGGATCGAATTTCGCTGGGGGTCTGATTGAAGTTCATTGCTGTACAACTCATCAATATTCATTTAGAAGTAAATTCGCATTGAAATGCGATCCGTTTGAAATACGTTTCGTTGATTTAAATGGCGTTATTTTAGAATTCACCATTGTGAAGGTATGCGGAGTTGATGTTCATTATAAAGTATGGGTGATATGCTCCTGCAATCTTTCTATATAAATTTGGATGGAAGAGTATTGGTTGCAGAAAGTAGTAGATGTTTTTGCGAATTGTTTTTTCTATATGCTGCAGTTAATATGCACGCCATAGGTAGCTTTCAAAAAGTGGCCGAGAACAGTGCTAGGGGAGTACAGGATTGGCAGCGGAAATACAAAACACCAACTAAGATCTAAAAAGGCAGCAATTCAAAGAAATGGAGGGATCGTGACGAATAGGCGATCGTGAGGTTTTATTGCGAAATCGGTGGGGAGAGGGAGGAGGGGAAGGGAGATTCGCAGATGGAGTTTTTTACACATTATTATTTGTTTCTGGCAAAAAATCGATAGCGTTGACGTCATCGTCGATTAAAACTGCACTGATAAGAAGAGGAGTTGGAAGTTGGTGCAAACTGCAGCAATTACAGTAGAATCCTAGCTGTTTTATTAGTTTGCGCCCTCTTCACGCTGTGCTCAAGTTTTTTGTTTCCCAGTTCCTCCTTTCCGACTGTACTATTTTCATCGATTACTTCCGCTTTTTGTACCTTTCTGTCTGCTAATTGTTCCTTTCTACTTTACTCTTTTTCTTAGAATGTTTATTTATGAAACTTTCACGCGTAGATGTTATGGAATTGCTGATGTTTTTCACATGCCACCCATTGCAACAATCGAGTAAATAACGTTAATTAGATGCCCGCTTATAGATTAAAGTAAACAGTTTGAATGTGCTTTCCGCAGTGATTTTGAACTTTCAAATGTAGGCAGAAATCGACAGCAAATTCAGTTATGTTCAGTGGTTTAGCTTATTATAAAACCATGCTCCAAGTTGAAAGTGTTTTTTCCTGGAAGAGTTTTATTAAAACTGTTATAAATTTTTGCATCTTTCCTCGCTAACTCTTTCTTATCATAGGTGTCTATATTTATCATACGGTAGGTGGAGAACATAGTTACAATGTCATATGATAAATCGCTTTTGAAATGTACTTGCTGACCAAAATGCATTTGATTTTTTTGTTGGAAAATATTTATGGGGAGGTTTCCTATCAAAATTTTCCGTTCACTGCGATCCGTGTTTGTGTGTGTTTTTTTGGCCTCGTAAAAGTGTATTGATATTTCCTTCAAGGCCATTCATTGATTGAATCTGTCCATCGAAAGGCAGCCTCTTTAGGATTTGGTTCTTTCGAAAACCTGAGTGCGGGGTTCTGAGGACAGGTAGATAATCAAAACTAGGCAGAACAAATAGAGATTGCTTTTAAGAGTAGTGCCTGATCTGCTACTTTTAGAGCTAACTTCAACTGCAACCCCTTAAAAAGCAACGTTGATGCACCATGTTTTCTATGTTTTCGTTTCACCACGTTCGTCTTTTCTACAGGACTATAGTGTTTAGAAGGGGCGATCCTGTAATGGCCAACCGGTCAAAAAATGCTACTTCTTCGAATAGCACTGACTTCAGTTCAGTAGCACTAGCTTTAAATTCAGACAATGCTATTGACTGTGTTGATATCTTATATAATGGGAATGAGAGTGCCGTTGAACTGTATATCCATCGAATGTGCTAAGATGTTGTTCGAAAACAAAATGAACATTTAATGTCTTTTAAAATTAGAATACTTTTTTTACTATAGCGATATTATTGGAAAATTTAGTAAGTTTTGCATTTTCTTTGTCACTTATTGAATTGTTCCATTTTTACTATTAATATTGTCATTAAATATTTAATAGTTGTAAAAACTTAGATGCATAGATAGATTCGATTGTAATAAATTTGTATGATTTATAGATGGATTGTAATCATTTGTAATAAAAAAATTGGATGATTTATCGTTGTTGCGTATATTATATATTCGATGATATATAACAGGTTGATTCGACAATATATCCTTTATGCAAATATTTTCTTTACTCATAAAAATTATAGTAAATGCATAAATACAGCTGCATTTGCAGATTTGATTCGTGCATGCGTCATATGTTATTTAACGTTGTAGTGTTGTGCACAATGGGCAGGCAACATTATGAAATCACCATTAGAACAACCACCCACATATTCATCGAGTTGAGAGGATGTTTAGTGTGGTTTTTTTGATTTGATGGGTAACTCCCTTTGATCTAGCAAAGGTGGGTGATTCAGAAACTGATCGTTTTGTCGTTATGACGCCTTTTTTTGTTTCTCACCAGACAACAAGGTAAATGCAAGGATGCAATGGACGATGCTAGGCGAAGAACACATTTGCGAATTCTTTCGTACAAAAAAACGTCGTCTTACGCCATTATAGTTTGCTGGGAATATGATTACAGATAATGAGTTTACAATAGGGAGAGGGTGATGTGATAACGAATTTAAAAGGAGATGAGCGCTGATTTATAGGTGAAAATGCACGTATAAAGGAGATAGTGATGGTACTAAGTTTTTTAGATTGGAGGACCAAAATGGTTTAAAGTGCAATTTGATTCACAAAGAAAAAGGTCGAGAGCAGAATGACGTAAGGATGATATCGTGAGTTGCTACTGAAGGTGGGTGTCGTCAGTTTTAAAGAGTTTTAAAAGTCATTCAGAGAGATATTTTTAAAAGTGTATAAATAGTTAAAGAGTAATGGATTAATGAGTGAATCAGAAGATACAGGTTTAGAGTATGAGTAAGCCGCAAAATGGTCATCGTTCAAAAAGACATGAGGGTTTAGAAAATCAATAGAGTGTTAATGTGAGCTTACGTAAAAGAGTCCTTATTACTGAGGGATTCAAAGACTTTATGAAGAGCAACGAAGTAAAGGCCTATATGTTAAGATTGGAATAGAGGGATGTTCAGTCAATAGATATGAGAAATAGCACAGTATGATAAGAGAACAAAACTAATGCATATTATTAGACCACTTTTCTATACGTACAGATGTCCACAAGAAGAGAACGATGAAAAGGATAGATAGTCCTCTGTGACTTATACAAGCGTTTCTTTACGGATCTCCATAGGTAAAGGTTGCAGAATAATGTTCGACCATATATTCAGAGGGAATTAATTGGCTAATGTTATCGTGTTATCAGTTATTATGTTGTCGCTACGCATTCTCGATTACCATTCTTTCACTGACGCTTATCGCACATATTTAAAAACATGTCTTTGAATTTCTACTTTTCAACAAGCTTACAGTCTCGTGTAATTTCTCTACGCCTCTGCTATGCTTGCGTCTGATATAATTGCTTACAAAAGTGAGCAAAGGGCTCATGGATATCAGCCGCCACCCAAAACTTGCTCCGCTGAGATTGTCTTGAACAGTTTCTAGTTCATAGCCAGTCGTGAGTGGAACATGCCTCCGAATTAGAAAATGTTTCTGCATTCCATAATCGCCTTAATTCATTCGACTGAAGAATTCTCACTAATCTCATTCGTTTCCACCGATTTTAGGTTTTCACTTCCATCTGAATGAGAACGTTTTTGTATTTTCGCTTTCCTTTTGCTCTACACTCTTAAAATTTTATTCCTATCCCCCACAGTACCAACGGGGTGATTATTATTTGTTCGTCGATGCTCTAACTTACCTCATTTCATGCGTGCATTGTTGCACCTTTCTTTTTTTGTAGTGAAGGCTGCAGCCAATCACCAAAAATGATTCTTCGTACGTCGTGTATGTCATTATTTACATAACGGCTTTTTTATATATAAATATATATTTTCGCATGCATTTTGTATATTGTTCAAATATTATATACATTTGTAGGTATGTCATTGAATGCAGCACTAATGGGAGAAGCAGTTGACAAATTTTTTGGCAGAAGCGAACGCTTCATTCAAGAATCTTATTGAGCATAGCGACGTACAAGTGGGTAATTGTTTATTCTTCCCGTTTGTATTTTAATATAAAAAACAATTTATATTGTTTTGTTTGTATTATCTTCATTTACTGAAAGTAGTCTTTTATCAGTAAATATAATGTTTATCAATAACCACCAAAATTGGTTAACTGTCAAAATACCCTTCGATCGGTGCCTGTCGTTTATTAAGGAGAAAGTAACATTTACGTCTATGTGGTTAATTATAGCGCTCCGTTTATTACTTCTCAAATGCTTCATTTTAAGTTTCTTCGCTGTTCTATCTTGTTCCGTTGAAATAATCGGTGTGCTATACAAGTAACCTTTTCATTGCGGTAAACTGTATTTATTAGCTTCAAAGTTATAGGAGTAACCAGTTATAAAGTAGCATCCTTCTTATTTTATTATTTTTAATTGAATACAAGAAAAACTCTTAACGTTAATAACCCTGGAACTATGGGTTATATATTTCATAGGCAAATTCTTTTATAAACAAGTAAGCCTAAGAAGTAATCTGCTTAATCTGTAAATAATATAATAGTCATAATAGTGAGTTGTATCGAGCAAGGTAATATTTCAGGATCAAACTGCGTTATGTAAAGAGTTTCATCAGATGCTACTCGCCTTTCTGTTGCAACATGATATTGTAAATGCTGAGAACTACTGCAATGATGGTGAAAGTGGCAAACCTCGAAATCAGGTACCCTCCTCTCAGTTTCCTTTCTTTTCTATGTTTATTAGCAACGAATCCATTTCACCTTATGTAAAGTCGATGATATCATTCATTTAGATATGCTTTATTGCTCGTATCATCATAGCGAATCTAATTTCATACAACCATTAAAATTGATTCATCGCGCTGTAAGTGAAAACTAAAGGTAAATGAGGGAAGGAATGAGAACAGTGTGAATAATGGTTATGCAACCCATCCCGAATTAATGACATAATCATCAAGCTGTTTTCATATCTAAGCATTCAAATTTAATGTTTTGATTATAGCTTTATGAGCGGAAGCCCTACGAAATAAACTATTCGCTCGTAGGAATTTTTGAGGTAAAAAATGATTCACATTTACATCTGATAATTACCGTTGTATCCTCGTAATTTTTCAACGATTTTTTAGTATTTCGAAAAAAAATATTAGAAGTTATTGAAATCTAACAACATTAATCCTGGACAGTTAGGCTATAGGGTAGCCTTAGCCTCCGCTTAAAGCTAAGAGTTGAAAAAGTCAAGGAAGTGAGTGGGATTGTTTGTAGATGTAAATCACGAACGAACAGACAAATCTACAGGCGCAAAACGAGAGTGAGCTGATGAAACATGCGAATGCAGTGATCAAGAGGCTCATTAAAAAACATCTAGAAAAGGTATATCACTAAACACTTTCCTGTATTTTTTTTTAAATTTTTCAACAACGAATAGAAAGTTTCCTCCTCATTTTGGCAACTTTGTTTATACTTAGCCGTATGCTTTAATAACAAATTTTTTTTTCGAAATATTCAATCAAGTAGAGATTGTTTTCATTCGCCTCATATCTCCCAGAAAATTGCCACAATTTCATCAATAAACTAACGTCGGCTATTTCCCACTTTTGGCTTGGTGATTTGAAAAATTTAGATGTTTACAGTTTTTATTTCTGAAAGAAATAGAAAATTCAGGAAGAACATTGAATAGTCGTAGAATGCTGAGACACTACTTGAAGAGATATTAAGTATAAGCGCCACTTAGTGGATTATTGTATTGTTTAAGGAGAGGGAGATCGAATATTTGAAAACGAAACTACAGACGATGCTCTAAGAAGTATGCATATATCGATGAAAAGATCACTTTATTGTCTTTAATGAAGCAAATTCACTTCAATTGACCGGACATCTGCGACGGATCAACTATGTGCCTTGCCGACCCACGATATTTCATAGAGTATATATGTTCTTTGATGTCTTATGTCCATTATGCTTGTCAATAAATGGCTTCTTTGTTGTTTATAATAAGCATCGCTTAGTTCAGATGTTTTCTTCATCAAATATCTTTCTGGATCATCAACTGAGAGTAGATTGCAACTGAAATTCGGATGGAAAATCGGCGAAAAGAGTAGTGACTAGGTGCAGTGATATACACAAAACAACAGTTCTTTTTTTGTTTACGATAGTTTGAAAGTGGAAGTTATACAAATTTGAGGCCTGGATGGCGTGCTTTTCCTACAAATAGTGGTAATATCTAGAGGATTTGATGCGAGGAAAACTCATAATATAAGGCAGACATGATACATGAACTTAACCGGGAAAAAACTATAACCAAAGCACTTCACTTCTCCGCAGGAACTATCGGTCAAAAAGGAGAAAACAAAGGGGACCTGAAATACAGGGTAATTAATGCAGTAAATCATAAACCGCATAAAAGTTTGTAACAGCACCGCGATGTGCCCATTTTATCGGGAAGTTTATGCCGAATTCTCCAATATCGATTCATTGCGCATTTGAGTTCACTATGTTTGGTAATTAGCAATACTTCAAAGACTGTAAAGATGTTGGTTGGTTGATACTAACAGATCACATCCCATGATATCATAAATGACCCTCGTGTTTCTACCTGACATTTTAAAGATTGCAGGAACCTACACACCATTGAACCGATAGCAAAGCAACGCGAGAGGAACGGCAAGGTGGTTCGGATGTTACAAAACCGAAGCAGTCGAACGTCGAAACCGTCGAGGAAAAGAATAAGAGGAGTGACGTCACTTTGAGAGTCAAGCTCAGGAGACCAGTACCTTGAGGTTTGCAAGCCCTAAGCTGAGCTTTTCTTCTCCTTTTATCGCAATTGGTAATTACTTTCTTGGTCATATGTCTGCAAAAAGGCAACTGTACATGAAGTAGTATTTTCCGTCTGTTTTCATAAACCCATGAACGGCACGAAACCACCTCATCAGTGCACAACTCAATGACTTACTTACGTTTTTATTGCATATTTACGAATAAAAAATCATCGCAAATTCTTTGAGAATTTCAATGCAAATTTCCCACCCGTTTAGTTTTCTTTTTTTGCAGCCGTTTCATTCTGGTGGAATGGAGGTGCCGTTATTGGTCGACGATGAGGTGAAGTTTCGTGTGCACGAAGAGTTCACAACAGGTCCATGGGAAGAGTCGATGCCGTATGGAGCACCACCTACTACGCAGCTTGGTGTGGTTTTTATTTCTTTCCTCAAAAAGGAGTGTAAAATTTTCTCAAACTGGTTTTCTTTCACAATTAACAATTCTAAACGAAAAAAGTTAAATGTTTGTTAGGGGGAAATATTTGGTGCTAAAGTAACTTGTAAGTTTACGTTCGTCTATCCGTTTAGGTGTATACCGAAGTGGTGCTCAGTCCACTGAGGTGTTCCTTGGTAAAGAGATTTACATATTTCGGAAGATGTCAATTAGACTTCGTTCACTAATTTACCCGCCGTTGAATTTTTATTCCTACTTGTCTACAAAGCAGATCAAAGAAATTTAATGCAGTCATATCGTTTTCAACGAAATCGAATTAATGGATTGCAGATGATATTAGTATAATGCTAGACGATACTCGTGAAAAAACAAAAAAAAAAACAAGATTCGTATGTGCCCAACATAATCCCAGCTTGCAGCAGCGTTCCTCACCATGACAATAATATACCACATAGGAATTGAGGTCTATAGTAGATAGAAATTACACAACACAGATCGGTTTTCAATGAATGCGAAAAAATCGAAATATGAACGATATGAAGAACACCCGCGTCCGTTACCTGGTACCATTAGTGATGTATGTAGGATAACGCATATAATGAAAATATTTAGATAGGCACATTCTGCGGCAGCAAGAGCTTGATATTAGTAAGAGGGAGCCGGCATTGCTAAGGTGTTGTCCTCCACAGAGAGCAGAAATCAGAGACCTCAAAAACGTGACACGAAGTTCGGATCTTTATGCGGTCTACTTCGAGGTTCGATCGCCGGTTAGTAGCTTCAATAATCGTATATGTTTGTCGCATATGTAGGCCAAGCGAGCGGTTGACGCGAACGCAGCCGAGTGCACCTTTGCTTCAACCGTTCATTTAGTACTGCATCTGTCCTAGTTGATTGCCTCACTTCATCTCTTCGTATGTTCAGTTGATTGAAAGTAGAATGAATACTATTTTTAAGGGCATCTATATTGTAATAATTCTTTTACTTTTTTCAACGTAACAGCGGTCTTAGAACGATGGTGCGATATGAAACGGAAGTGATGAAAGAAATAACTTGAGCAGAAATAGTAAGCTACAATCGAACCCATACAAATATATGTGATAGGTGGCAACCAACATATGGCACATTTCGAAGTGACACTCTACAAAACCTTCCTTAAATAGCAATAATAGCGTTCAGTGCGGGTGGTAGGAAACGGGGTTAGATATGGATTGTTCATATAACCCACAGAATATTGCTCGCGTATATTTCAGCATTAATGTTCACCGCTAAAGATCATCACAATTTTTAGAGATCAAGACCTCATAGAGGCAACACTATGCAGTGCTACCTTCGGATAAAATCCTTGGGGTTATATATTCCTCAAAAGTTTTTTTAATTTGGGATCGTATAGAGCGTGCGGTCTCGCCGCCAGCCATTCCAGACGAACCGAATGCATTAATGCAGATGATGGAAGCGCAACGCAAACTTCCCCCCTCGATGGAGGTTGATGTGTGCGTCATAAGATATATGTTCGCTTCGGTCAGTGGTCGTTCCACAAGGGTTCTACTCAAAGGTTCACCTCTTTATACCGTTCAATGGCGGGTCATAACGCCCATGAAGATCCTGCAAGTATGGGTTTCCGTTACCCTAATAGTTTTTACCCACTTACTCATTTACCCATTTTTACCCGTTAAAGTCAAAAATTACCCGTTTTCGTATAACTCGATCTACTAGTAAGTGGTACTGGAAAATTGCTTTCGAAATACGCCGAATCTAAGAAAAACGAGTTTTAATCAGCAAAGGATTGGTCAGTTACATAGTTCACAGGCTAAAAGGGTCAACTGCATACGTTTTGAAATTAAAGTAATCTTTATTGGAGCTCAAAAATTTCATCTCATCTGTCAAACGAGAGGAATTACGTTGAATTTATTAGCTTTTTCTCTAAAATATAACTCAATTCGCTGAGCAAAATTAAAGGAAGTTGATCATTTCAGATTAAGCAATTGGATGTTGTACGTGTGGATGCTGAATTGATGATATCACCAACTGAAATATTATTGGCTGAAAGATGGCGAATGAAGTGGATGACGGTAGTATTGCGTATGTCTCATGGTGCACATAATGCGATCACCCAACGTATCATCCCACCTTTGCAAATACCTGCTGAGATAATTGCAGCGAATATTGCACATGCACGTAGATTCAATACGATTCGATCGTTAGCACCGGTACAGGTTGATATTCGAAGAATTATTCACACTTCATTTCTATCATTCAGAGAAATAATGTGCATGCAAACTTCTTTTGAATAAAGAAGACGAGTGTCAGTTTGAATTTGCCGAATTCGGCTTTCTTTAGGACTTTTATGAAAAATTTAGGGATATAAATAGAGCTGGGATTTCTTTTGAGTATGAAATTCTCTGAATTTTAGTAACTTGTAAAGCCGAATTTGGATTTTTGCCAGAAGTATTCCATGAGTGTAATTAAATCTCAGTGTAGCTGTCCTCTTAGATGAAAGTTTTTGGCGCAGTTAGACAGTGGAAATGATGCTGCAACAAGCGAATGGCGAAACCTTGGGGGTTTTTAGACGATTTGAAAAATAGGAGTTTCAATTGAAGCCAACTTTTAGGAGCAATCACAACCGTCACCATGTGTTTAAAATTTTCGAATTTTTGTGAACATAAATTTTTGGGCATAGAGGAGTTTTAATCACCTGTTGAGGTCATTCCCGTTTATTCAAATCATGTAGGTTGTGAGGGTTGTTGTGGATGAGAATAATGCTGAGGGCTAGATTTACTGATGCGAATGAAGTTTCCTTGCATTGAACCATTCATGTTGCCTCCCAGTCTTAAAGCTTATGGCTTCATAGTCAATGAACTAATCTTTGTGTATGGAGCTGAAGCCCGTCTTCCTTCTCGGTTCTTGCCGTCGAAAGCAGCAGGTGAGTGCAAATGCTAATATATGCAGACGAATCCCTATTACGATATAGCTGTTGAGCACATAAGATTCCGCTTCTCAAGACCCTTTTGAAATTTTACGCTGGACCTCGACCTTTTCATAACTCGAATAATAAATAATTTTTAGCTAGGTAACTGGTCGACTAACTCTCCATTTCCTTATGCTCATCTTCCCTGTCCTCTATTCAAAAGGTTCATCAGTTAAGCTCTCGCAGATAGTTACTGTTATCAAGTCCTCAAACTTTGCAGCCATATTGCTATAAATAAAGCACGTAGTTTTCAGAGGAAACGAATGATAAAGGCGATAGCACCCGAGATGATCGCATTGAGAACACTTGATCAAGGTGAAGCAAATAGTGTGAGGAAAATGTTTATTGAATGCGAGCACGAATATGTCGAACCAGTCTCAACGATCATCCATCATCATTCTTGTATTTTACGAAGGTAACCAGCCGGTCTTTTTATCGCACATAGGTGGGAAATGAACTCCTTAGCCCTATTTACCGCGTGAGGTTTTTCCCAATTAAGCTAACAGCTAATGTATGGATTTTGTTCATGTGAAACAACATCAACAAGTGATGATTGAAATCATCAAAGCAACCTGATTTAATAGCGTAATGATGAAAATTTGGATGGGATTGTTTCCGCTTTGTTTGGAATTTAATTTATATTTGCTTTATACCTTCGATTTACCTTTTATACAAGTCAATCTCTTTTAGTGTTTCATCGTGGAATTCCTCTTCACATGAATGAATGAATGCTGGAAGAAACGACTCCAATGGCGAATATCTTCAGCAAAAAAATACTGTTTCAATGTTTTTAATTGTTATATCTATGTATTACACTTATGTGATTCAAATATTGTTGCATCTGTAAGTAAAAATGTTCTTTTATTTTGCTTTCAGTTCGTTTGCTAGTGTTTCTAAATGGTTTTCCATGCGTAAGATCGTAACCGTCGCTATTCGAAGGTCATGAACTTTTGTCACAGGTCTAGTTTTTGGCATGCAATCTAGTTTTGCCTGTCATTTAATTTCTCGAATTTGGTTTCTCGTTATCTGCGAAGGTATGCTCGGATGTACTATCCAGTGTGAGCAGTATGGTGTCAATCGTATGATCAAAGAAAACTTCTAAAGTGTTTTTTTTTCTATTTTATTTTTTGAGTAAGCAATTCATGTATAGTATAGCTTATAATGCTCATTTATGTGGTATGTGAATGTAGTATAACCTCTCAGACACTTCCAACATTCATACAAAAAGATGCCGCTCCAACACATCCAACCGAAACTGGCCACGAGCATTCATAGAGGTCCTCGAACTTGGTGTTTTGCAACCGATTATGTTGTCATGTACGGGGATAAGACTTTAATGTCGGCGAAATGTAAAACTTACATAAAGTTGCCTCATTTCCGTTCATCGTTGTTTGCTAATCCATTGATGCGTCAATATTATCTAGCTTATGTATGCATGAATACTTTATTCTAGTTGTCACCTCATACTTCCTATGTTCAAGCATCTGTAACAGTTGATATAAAGTTATATGAAAGCGACACATTCAGACTGTTTAAAAATACGACCATATCGAGCGAATTCGGGTTCGTTGCCGGCTATGTGCCACAACACAAAGACATGGGCATAAACTTGATGGTGTGATAGATATATTGCTTTCATCGACTTGTACGAAGTAGATCCTGCAATTCGTGTCATAGGTACAAGGGGAGGGGGATGGTTTTCATTGAGATTGCTGGCAAATTGCATTGGAAGGGTAGGAGCTCGAAACTTTCAAACACTTCCTAAAAAGATTCTCAGGCTACGGTATTTAAATTTTATGACGTCATATTTCTTCATTATCATCACAATCAGTGATGCGTAGGTTTTATTCTCCGATTTCGAAATCTGCGGGGGAGNGGGGGGGGGGGGGGGGGGGGGCGGCGTTGTGAGCTGACAAGATGGACGTGGAATGTTTAAGAATGGTAGTCATTCTAAGAAAAACGTGATGGATAGTCCCACTGTGTTATTCAGCACAAATTTATTTTTGTTGTTGGTCAGGAGTGTAATTATCTCGTTCATAAGTTATATTTTCTATGCTATTTTTACTGTGTGGTTAATCGTTAAAGTCCCGAATTATTTGAAGTAGCTGCACTTCAAATCTCATTAGGGTGAAGCGATGTTTATGGAGTGTGGAATGTATCCCAGCTTAAATCTTCTATCACTCGGGAATTCTATGTTTAAATCAAATAACGGGGTTTCTTGCACTAGTACATGTCTTGGAAGTCATGAACCCAACTTTGATTTTACTTACACCTTTTCATTTTCATCTTCGCAACCAGTTGTTTGGTTCTTATACAATATCTAACGCTTACGTGGAAATAAAAACGGTCTTTGCTAGAATACCCTCGGTTCATTTGTATTCGAGCACTAATAAAGCACTCCCGACGGTGATAATTTTGGGTTGGTGAGTAGGTTCTTTGCGGAAATGAAGGTTCCCGATGGCAGTGCAAATTCACAGGTGACCTTGACCAGGTGGTCGGGAGTGGTCTGCAGTTTGTCTTGTTAGTTATGTGCGACCATAAACCCGACGATTCCATAATATGTCGAAGTTTACGTTGCCATGCATCCTTCTTGGCTACTAAACTCTCGTTTTGAGACATGCGCTTTATTTATAATAGCCTCAGGCTATCTATGGCAGTGTTCTCATTCATGAGGATACAATTTTGTTGGGAGGAAGGAGGCGTCGAATATAGTGGGAAGTAAGGAGGATTCAAATTTGTTATTGGCACAATCTCAAATTTTTGTCGCTATTTTTTTATCTAGCAGTTAATTAAGTAAGTGGAATCAGCAAATCGAAAAATCTTAATGCTTTTATTAAATATGCAAATAAATCGATGCATTGATTTGCATTTAGGGGCGAGGTCTTGAACGTACACGAGTAGCAACAGTTACAAGTAAATATTGTTGGTATTGATGCCATTTGTCGCTTAAGTTTCATCATGAAGTTATTATTTTGCATCAGTTATTGCTAGTAAGCAACCGTCTGCCCCTTCAAAATCCCATATATGCAAACTCATAGAAGTGTGGTTTGTTACTGTTCTCTGAAAGTGGCCTAGAGAAGATACCGAACCTGAATTTGCCAGAAAAGTATCGAACCTGAATTCGCCAAGTATGGAACCGAAAGTCGCCACGCTGCAATTCCGCATATTTCCATCACTTTTTGCGACGTTTAAATTTGTAAAATTAGTCGAACCGCATTGAATTCGCATATTTCGGAGGCATTACTTTGCTTTGCAATGCTTAAACATAGTCGATTCGGCATATCTGCTGTAAACATGTGTGCTTTTATTTCGGTTGTTAGATGTTGTTTCGTTGTATGATGGTTTATTTAGTCGCAGTTATTTGCTTCATTTCTACTGTTACAGCTAACGATTATTGAAATGGCTGAATTTCCTGGTTTTGGGCGTCATTGCAGTTTTGCTGAATGCCATTTACTCGGTAGAGTTTTTTATTTGCATTTTGATCGTTATCAGTCAACTTAGCTAATGAAGACCTCAATCGTTGTCGACAACCATTATTATGAGTTTTGTATATTTTCATTCACAAATTTCATTATGGCAATNAAATGTCTTATTATAATATCTTATATTATTTTAGCAATTTCATTTGATGAAGTTGAACTAAGAAAGTAGATAAAATTAAAAATGCTTTGATTGCAGTCAATAGCTCAGCCTAACTTTATGTCGAAGTGGTCTAAATGAAGTAAGGCACAAAAAAATTTGCGATCCGAATGCTTCATTTGGTTGAATTTTATGCATTTAAACTGTTCATTGCGAAATAACCAACTATGAATAATTTCCTCATTGAGGAGTTTTTGTCTGTCTGTAACACGTACGATACTGTGATGTGTTTGCCCCACCGTATTTTTATTTTTGCTGCATTTCTTTCTACAAAGTCGTTAATGATGTTAAACTTATTTGGATGATATCTTTCACTGACAGTTAAAGATCTGTTACTCTTGTGTGCATTACTGATATCGTGAACTGGTAGAGAAGCGGAGGTGTGCTGCGAACGCTCGAATCTTTAGTCTTGGCAGTTTAACATAAAGTTTGCAGTGAGGGAGGGGAGGGGGGAGGAGATGGACGTGACAAGGGTTCTGAACTATTGATGCCACATTTTGCACGACTGTCTGCGGTCTCGTTTCTGTAGGTACTGTTCAAAGTGCTCAGAGGAGTGGCGGTCGCATCGATTGCCCACTTTCGTTACACTACTAAACTCTCGTAGACTCATTCGATCCAACCTGAGTCGCACGGCGAACGTCCCTGCATCTGATGTCACAGTCCAACAAAAATACTCGATGTCCCCTCTCTCAAGGATGTAATTCTGTTCGTATTTACGAAGAGCGAGATGCATTCTCTTGGTGCACTTATTAGGCAGAGATGAAAAGCAGTTGATCTGTATATCTTATCAGGCTAACGCGGCAATAAAAGATAAACATCACCTTATGTCATGAAAGAGGGAACAGAAGGGGGGAAGGAGTGGGATGAAGTTTTTAGTGAATATTTGATGACACTGACCGAGAAAATGCAACCCGTGTTCCTCTGTCTAGATCATCACCTTGCAATTTTCAGGAAGTTTAGACTGATCAAAAGTTCTTTTCATCGTCTTTTACAGCTAAAGCTACTGTACTGTCATTGCATGCGCCGTCTCCTTCCATCGACACTGTTCTATGCGTTTAACATGGAGTGTTATGTCTTATGGAATGCGAAATGGAAATGAAATAATTAAAGGATGTGCAAGTGCCAGTATGTCCATTATGCGCTAAGCCAGTGCCAGTGGCACGTGGTGAGTTGCCGGACGAGATTGTTGGCCGACGTATTGCTATGGATTGCAAAAATGCCGTCGAGGTTCATTTGAATAACATAAATATCAAACGCAGTGTTATGTACGGATCATACAAATGAAAAAAAAGTCCAACTTTTATTTCCATTCTGCTCACAATTCCCACAAAAGGAATCTGAATGAGCTGTTTTGTTCCTATTCTATTCTCCCTTTCTATGCGTATCAGAAGGACTTAAGATAACGGCACAGTGAGGGGTCTATACGCTTGCAGTACAAATGAGCACACTCAATTTCCCCATACAATCCTTAAGCTCTTTCTTGGGGAATTAAACATGGAAATGAATGAACTATTACTGTTTAAGACATAAAATGATCGCAGACACAACAAAACACCTTTGCCGCGATGAAACGCGCTGTCCATTATCGCCAACCCGATCGGCTATCACTCCCTCCAATTCCTCGATGTCGAAGTCTGTAAACAGTAGTTGTTGGCATATCCTTCCCAATACAGTTATCNTCCAACAGGAAACAGAAGGAAATTTTCAAAATCTTAGCAGAAGCCAACAATATTTTAGTGGCATTTCTCAGCAGCATATAATGGAAATATGTGAACAATCTAATAAAGCGCAGTTTCATTAATGTGCAATAAAAGTGAAAAAAAAAACGCACAACAAACACAAATTAAAATAACCGAAAAAAAAACAACTTTGATGCCCGTAAAGAAAGACATGCGGAAATTTGAGAAAAGCGTTAATAATGAAAGAGATAAAAAGATACTCAGTAGTTTAAGAGGCGAGATAAAACTTACGAATGGTGATCCTCTTTGCAGGTATACTCATTTCTGTGCAATAGATGGACTGCACTTAAGTTCCTTTCAAAAATATGCATTATCGCAATGCAAAAAATATTTATAAAGAAAGAAAGCATTTTATTGAAAACGATAAGATTTCACATCCAACTCACTTTAGATAATCGTTTTATTTTCAAATACGATAAATAAAATTTACACAAAAGACATTTTCGATGATAACGCAAATCCACAAAGCAATAAACTACATAGTCACTCGATTTGACACTGAAAACTAAAAACAAATATAAAACAATAAATATTATTATATATTATATCCTACTGGTGATATCATTCTTCGTTCAATGGGCATACAGTCGAATTCAAATTGAAAGAATTCGAAAAACTTAGTCGATTTGTCAGTTTACCCTATTTATTTGCGATTCACTTCCATACAAAACAAGTCACCTCACTCTGCAACATTACTACCTGAAGGAAATTTTTATTTTCCGTTACCGGTCCGGTTAAAAAAAATTATTTTTTTTTTACATTTTTGGGCCGAAGTTTTTTCTGCTTTTTATAAAACGATTTGCATAAAATCGTAGTTTTCATCTCAAAGTGACCTCAAAGCCATTTTTTTATTGCCGATTACCATCCATCGGCGTTTCTCCCCCTCCTTTGTCGTCAACTTATGCCGATCATTCGACAAACAATCGACTTTTGTAATAAAGGTTACTTCTTCCGGTCATTCTTGAAGATACATCTTCAAGTTCTATCAGTTAACTGGCAAGTTTCTGACTACTTTTCGCTGTTGTTCTAAATCTTAGCTATATGGGTACTTCATCGACGAGACCTGATCCACTTGTTCCGCTTGTCGAAGCTCGCCTTCAACAATTCACCTCATCTTACCTTCTCATACCACCCACCAAGCAAATTGATGCATATTTAAAACTTTGATCAATGAAACGTATCTACGTGCCAATAGTCGGTATTTCCCAAGTGATATTTTGTGCTATTACCAAAATGAAGAGCATTTTATCGGAGGATAACAAATTTGCATTTAAATAGGATGCAAATTCAGGTAAATAGAACAATTAACGAGCATAAAACGCTTTGGTAGAGCAAAGATACGAGAGAGAGATAAACGACAGCAAGCTGCTGGCTAACAGCTGAAGAACCTTATTAACCTGCAGCGAGGAAGTCAGCATGAAGTGTGGCCAAAATATGACATATTTCCGTTGATATGGCAGATATAACCGCAATCTTGGTTGGCTACCTCGATAAAGTGGAACCTTGTTGGCTATCTGAATATATGCGATTGCTGTTACAAAAGACAAATCCTTTAAATCTATTAGCACCCGTTTAATCGCTGTGACAAAGCGAGCATGCTTCATGAGCAGGATTCCCAGATATTATTTTACTATTAGTTGCAATAGGTTATCAGTTAGCAAGTATAATGACTTATTATTGCCCCACCCCCTCACCTTTTTTCTTCCAACTTCACATCGTATCGAATATCACTTTTCGAATAATTAGATAATTAAAGATAAAAAAGTACTTACGACAACTTCAACAAGAGAACCAATAGAGCATGATTCGGTTAGATCCGAGAAAGAGACGTGCCCAATATCGGGTGGAGGATAATAATCCATAGGTTTGCCCTCTTTTTCGTCTCCAAAGGAACGTTTAATCCGTCTGCCGAAGCAGGCTACCTTAAATAAAAGGCTAAAGGAAATAAATTAGGCTTGAAAAGTGATAGAAATATACAAAAAATACAAACTTGAAAAGAAATACTTTCTTACAAGGTCTGTACAAAACAAGAGAGATGCCGATAGGTAATTCAGTAAGAAAAAAAATAGTTGCCTGCTTTAATGTATTTCAATTCAATTAAATCGGCTTGTTGAAAAGTTGAAAAATGGTCGAGCAACAATTCTTCATAAGCATTGATAGCATGAATAATTCAGTAACTGAAATAAGGCGATCAACCGGAACATCGGTGGGGGAGAGGGGATCTCATTGATGTATGATTACTTAAAACTTTATAAAAATCGTAATATATAGAAATCAAGCGTTTCTCTCTCTCCCCCTTTTCCCCTACCGTCCTTAAACTCTAAGCAATTTAGAAAAGGAAAGAAATAATAGTTACTAAGAACGCTTGCACCATACAATAAGAAAGAAAATAGCAATGTAACAAAACAACTGCTAAAAAAATTAGATTTCATCGAATAAAAACATATAGGATTTTCCTCACAAATAGACAATAGCAAATGAAAAGCACAGCATGTATGTACTTTTTTTGGAATTTGCTAGATAAAATTTATATAATAAAACGTATTTGGCCATACAATCGCATTAACCGCTCACATAAACTTTTTTTTGCAAAAAAAAAAACTTATTTTTTATCGAGTTATTAGCTATATACATCGATAAATGAATATATTCACAATAAATACTTACAGAACTCTCAGACAAAGTGAACTATATTCTATGTGTCGGTGTCGGTTTGCATGTCTGTCACTTCGATGCTATATTTAAGTGCAAATTTTCTATGTTGGCATCGAAATTCTAATACACTTCAACAGGTGCACAGAAAAAAAAGGGATAGTGATCAATAACGGTGTACACGATAATGAATAGATATGCGCAATGATAAGGCCACATTCCTTTAATGAATTTTTTATTTGCGGCATATAAACATGCATCATTCCCACAAGCAATATCTTCAAATAATTATGGTTTGATCACTCAAAAATATTTCAACTCTAAAATCATATTATAGGTGATAATATATGGCAAAAAAATAAAAAAATAAAAAAATAAAAATCCTAGGATATTATTGCTTTAATGAGATCTTTGCGTCATATATATGACACGAATTTTTAGTAGGTGATGAAATGGGAGATGGTAGAGAGAGAAAGGGAGGAGGTTAAGCAATGGAGGAAATGAGAAAAATGTAAGAAAAAGTAAGAGTGAAATTTCCATTATTTTTTTCGCAAATATTCAAAAAAAAGGCTGGAATTTCAAGCTCATCTCCGCTGACGAAGAGTAGGCTCTTTTATTGCAAAATTATTCAACAGTAAAATCGAGTAAGCTTCATTACTAAATATGTCTTATGGTCATTGTATCGATTGCAATTGAATACTGGCCAAATGAGCAAATGACTAGGTGGTCATTACCAACATGCTTGAGAATATTCAACACTGATGTAAATGATGAGATAACTGAACGTTTAAAAGTGAGGCCGATAATAGCGGAAAATGAGCTGCTCCTCTCCCCTACCCTCCCCCCTCCCCCTCCCTAAACCACCTGATCAGGCAAAAGATTAGCTACTAAATCTGGAATTCTGAAAGAGTGAGCTACAATCGAACGATCAATAAATACTGAACAGAATAATAGTTGCAACAATTTAAACAACAATCATCTAATTTTTCGGTATTATTTTTAACTGATGAAATGGCTCACCATTTATGAATCACTTAAATGAGTTTATGCGAAACAATTTTATTGGCCGAATCCCAATTTCAATGGGCAAAAATATAGTCGTTGGCAAATTGCCAACTTATTGAGACGCAAATTTTCGTGGAAATAATCCATTATAATTCTATGTTTAAAAATAATAAAAGATTGAAAGGAAGCATAAGAAGACGCAATTTCAAATATTGTACTATGAATAATTAGCACATTCGCATTTACTATGCTATGACAGCAAAGATGAAACTCTGGGATTTCAAATAATTTGAATTTTTGATATAGATTTTCAGAAAATTCAATTTCATGAAATAAGCGAAAAGATTGTTATTGCTTCTGTCCTTCTTCCCCTCCCCTCCTCTTCCCCTACGCCCCTCCCCTCTTCCTATCNTTGAAAATTGAGTGACATTATGATTGAAGATATTTATTTAAATAGTTGAAATTAAAGAAACAAGTTATTTTTAACTCTTTACATATTTTTAAGGGAAGAATAGATTGAATGAATATCCAAAAATATATCCAAAAAATATAAAGAGGATACAACGACAATCAATGACAGTACCCTAAGGGGAAGAGGTAGAGAAGTTCAACATCACATCGAGGAGCATAAACGAAGATCGAGCTGAGGTAACCCAATTGAAGAACCACTAAATTGTGAGGTTAAAAAAAAGGCAAGACGAGCACATTCCGAAAGAAGAGAATACACAAAATGTGAACGCCGTTTACCGTCAATCGATTTGAAATTTTCCTTCAAAAGGCACCGCACAGCCCTCCTTTAACGCATTGACGCATATCCATCCCCACCAATCGTTCCACTCATCAACATGCTTTCTCAATACTTTTCATAAAAAATGTTTTATTCTCATCTATGTCAAAACATACACTCATTCGTATTTACGTGACATTTGTGCCGTAGCGCAAATGTCCGATCATATATCGAACATCTCAGCTAATTTCTTAATTATTCTCGAAAATTCCACATTATCTTTGTCAATAGAAACTTCTACTAAAAATTTCTTCACTAGTTTCTCTTTCAACGAAATTTTAATGGAATTCATGAATTTGAGTCACTGGATTATCATCAAAAAAATTTTTTTAAATTTGCAATAATTCCCCACTTTTTACAGCAATTTTATTGCCGAAAAATCGACATTTTATATAACACAACTATAATAATAATATTTAATCGTATATTGTGTTAAATAAAATTCTAAATTATCGCTCATTCAGATATCAAATATGATCGCTTAATCGATAGCATTCGAAATGCTAGGATCACAACAAATAAGAAGACATTGAAAATTTGAAGAAAAAAAAAAGAGAAAATGTAATAGGATGGTTGTTTTTTAATGCTGCAGCAAACTCCCCTAATAAAATTAGTTCAAGCTTACGCTCAAGCTTAAAAATCTATCAAATGCACGATACAGTGTAAAGTTTGGGAATCTTTCTTCAGCAAAAACATGAAAACAAAACATGCAAACAATCCAAAATAACCTAAAATGATGTCATATAATCTGTTGTAAAATGGCTCTTTTTGAATGCGTTCAAAAAAACGCGTTATCTTCGTAAACATGTATATTTCATTTTCCTCATCCCTATTAAAGAAGAAAAGCTCCTATATCAAAATTTTGCTTAATTTAAGAAACATTAATGAGCTTCAATAACGTAACTAGTTTTTTGCGAAAAAAATTTCCTGAAAGTGGAAGCTCAGAGATTAATTCTTTTTTCATCTACGAAATATTGGAGTTATTCAAAAGTTAGTCGTTCAATAAGTGACGCACAAAACATTTGCGTAATAGCGGAAATTTTTTATTAAATTAAAATTTGCATAATTA
>QEWY01003423.1:12258-32042 GCA_006503575.1 Baylisascaris schroederi
AACAAAAACAAAAAGAAAAAACAGTGAATACAATGACCAGCCTGAAATAATTCAAATAAATAATAATGAGCATAGTAATGTCACCAATGAGAACGCGATATATGCAACAACGCATAGCTTACCTATTAAACAATGAAATCGATAGACGATAATTTAGCGAAAAATTTCATCAAACGTTTCGATTTCTAGTTTGTTCCTCCAAATAATATTATTCCATTGGCAACAAATAGAAAAAAAAAAACCCTCATGAACGGCAACGAGATTTTAAATAAAACTCTATAGAAATACAAAAACTTGAAAAAAAAACCATAAATTGCAGCAAACAGCTTTCGACGTCACAAGATATCAACATGAAGCGGCCATAAAATGGGGCTAATCGCCAAGTATTTACCCACTTTATGAGGCATAAATGCCAACAAACAACAGAATATATGGAACAACATAAGCGAATCCAATTGAATAAATAAACTCGAAAGTTTCGAATAAAATAAGCAAATGAATTTCTATACAACTCGACAATCAATATTTAAATTGCGCAATTCTGCAATAATTTTACTATGATGGGGGGATAAAGTGAGCATAAATTACCGTAGCATTCCTCGATAAGCCCCTATTCTCGGTGACCGCAATCATGTTGGCTTAAAAAAAAATTCGATAAAAATAATACAATCAATGCAGCAAAGCACTTCAAATGCCTAAGCATTTCACCGATGCCCACACATAAACACAACAAACTATACATACGAAAATACATAAAGCATTTGTTTTTGTTTGTCGAATGCGTGTCCGAAAGCCGACAAAACACAACACATAAGACGACGTTACAATTTAAAACTGCAAGTTTAAAACCAGTAACCAGAATGGGCACATCAACCACAGCGATAAAACAGTTATAGTTAAAGAAAAAACCATATAAAATACTAAGACGGAAGGCAGAAGCAAGCCGCATTCTAACGCTTCTTCATCGCTTTTCAATCAACACCTGCCTCTTAAATGTTCATTTATATGATGCTCAACTTTATTCAGTTTCAATATTTAAAAAAAAAAAAAACTTGCCAGTGAAAAATAAGATTCTTCCAACAACGTTTTTTGTGTTGAAATCATTTGATTTTAATGCCGAAAAAGTGCATAGGAAACGTAATCGCTGCAAGTTATGCTTTCAGTGAAATGATCGAAAAGACCGATATATAACCCTTCTCGCAGTAGAAAATAGACTAGTTGAAAGAAGTGCCAAAAGGCAAGCAGCCATACTAACCGCCAATATGAGCAAAGCGACCCGGCACATAAAGAATTAAGTACAAATACACATTGCGAATGGAATACAATTCGCGGAAATTTAGATGGCAAATTTAGTCGTTCAATTCTCATTGATCTCTTATATGACGAACAATCAACGAACTCACAACACCTAACTGAACTCCCTAAGAAAGCTTGAAACACCTTACCGATATCTAATCAATTCCGCTAATTAAAGCGAGTTGTGGGAATGGAACTTGAAATGACTAAATTTTCTACGCATATAGCTATGTAAATACAAAAATCGCAAACCAACTGGAATGAATGAGTGAAAGAAAGAAAGGGAACAGTATGCCTTCTCGATGCGTAGCAACACCTCAGTCTCTAAAAGTTCGAGTGCTGATTTTCGTTTGAGGGAATTACGATAAAATTGCGAAATTACTAAACCTTGTTGGATATAAATCCATTCGAAGAAACCCACATGTGCAACAAGTGTCTAGGAAGATCAAAAACACACCTCATTCAATAAAGAGTGCAACAAAAAGATCAAAACACACCTCAATCCTGTGGTGGTAGACTAAGTCTATCACACAAGTTGCGCTCTTTAAGTGGTGTTGGCAACCTCATTGGACTGGTTCTGCCAGCGTTGGTAAGCAGCGCCAATAGCTTCTTGCTGTTATGCGGTGGTGATACACCACCGTGGATCGCATTCTGGAGAGCATTCTCGAAATCGGACAACCTCGCCGCCTTAGCCGCACTTCCATCAAATTGCCTAAAAGGCATCTGGTAATAGACAACGGCTCTGGGACGTGATAAAACCTCATCGACAGACGGTGGGCGACGACCAACAATCGTAGCTCCTCCCACCATTGCACGTCGTGGCTGCAAAATTTTGCTTAACCAACACACTTCCGAACCTATAAACGCGCTGCAACAAGTAATAGATTTAATAATCATACATGGACACGAAGTGGTCGTTGCACTTCAGCTGTCCTAGAATGTGTACCTGTAGCATTCTTACTGAACATGTTCTGTAGTTCCGACAAGCTGCCGCCCCATCCTCGCAACCGGTTTATCTTTCATATGCCAAGTTCACCCCATTGTTCTCGTGCATCGTAGACTACTCACAGCCTCTACACTGTCTTGTGTGCTTCATCGCAAATATCGATGCCCATCTTCCCTTCCCTGCCTCTTTAACAAGAAAAAGCCGTGTTAATTTGTTTCCTGATTCAACGACGTAGCTAAGTTGCCTAAAAATACCACTTATGAACAGAATTCCGAATGCGCCTGCAAGCAAATGATACCTGAAGATTTATACAAGAAGATTGATCAATGCCTTGAGTTTTGCCACTCGGAAGAATTAGGCCTCGAAGCATTTCTCCATGATCATAGACTTCCAAAACAAGACGAAGAAGACGTAGCAAAACATAACGCCATTTAAGGAAAATCTCTAACAAAAAACAGACTTCCCCAAATCACGACCAAAAAATGACTACCTGAACGAGAAAACAACAACACCAACAACAGTAGCTTACAACAGACTCCCTCGGTGATGATCCCGAAGTGAGAACGTCAAAATATGTGGATTGGCAGGAGGGCTGGCCGGTAGTGAAAGGGATGAATTCTGCGTGCTAGCGGTGTTGCTGAGTCGAGGACACTGATGATGTATCAACGGCAGATGTACTGGCGGTGCCGCACGAGGACTGCTATCATTGCTTCCCGGTTGATAACAGCTAGTTGTTGGTGCAAAAGCGATCGCCGTATGGGCACGTGATTGCCTAATTCTTTGGTGTGCAATTTGAAGTTCGCGATGTTGACGCTCGCGTAACATCTCCAACTCCATCCGATGTCTGAAACATTATTACTCATAAACACGTCCTAATTGCCATTGAAAAACCGGATTTTTGGATAGTTCAGTTGGATATTTTCGAATTACTCTGTGAAAGAGTTTTATCAGGAGTATCGCACATATTTTTGCCACGATGTGTTCGAAAATCGAGTCAACTGACTTCCCCATTACCTTCACATTCAATTTATTCCGTTAACCCACATGAGGCAACCATTTTTCTGTGGCCCTTTATTGCAGAAAAGCTTTGCTAGATCCCCTGTTTTCCGCTGATTTTGATTGAATGATATCCACTGCAGCATCTATCAGATGCGACAGATAAAGCTTTCAGTAGCTGTGATCAATAGTGGCATTTATCTATATGTTAAAGATAAATATTTTACGAATCAAATTCGACAAGAAATGGAATGGAATTCGTGAAGTTTGGATATGATCAGCTACCTATCTAAGAGCACAATAAAACAATGAAAGAAATAATTAATATCGATTCATTAACGCTTGTATCACATCGTCGTCTTCGTATTCGAAATCCTCGTCCATCTATGAGCAGAATTGTAGAGTTAGAACAACAAAATCTTTTATATTCTATTAGTAAAGTTTATAATAACAAAATCTTTTATATTCTATTAGTAAAGTAACGAACCTACAGCTACAATAACATGAGAATAAACTCGAGTGATGTTTATATTTTCGGAACAACAACACTCAGACAATATTCCAACGAGTTTTCCTTTAATGACGGCATGTTCCTTCATTGCTTCTTACAAGTAAAACGTATTTTGGCTACAGCCTCATCAATGCCATCAGTGCTTGAGAGTCAACGGTGAAATTTCTCGAAATTTCTTGAAGGGTTTCTCTTCTCAGTTGCTTATCAAATCAAGTTTACTCAAAAAGCTAACGAATATTTTCAAAATTTGGTAAACAATGATAAGACGGTTAGAAATTTCGTGCAGTCGTAGTCACCAAGACGAAATTCATGAAGCTTGGGAAGAGAATTTGAGAAGGAGAAGTTGAGAAGAAGATGGAAGTGGGAGAGGACAGGAAGGGATGAGGGCGCAGAAAGAAGCGAACAGGACATCGACAGAAAACGAGACGAGAGAAAAAGTGGACGATAATTATGCAGTGTTAGAAGATGCAAACTTGAAGAAGATAGAAATGCAATCTGCTTTGGCAAGTGTGCATGATAAAACGCAACATGAACGAAGCGAAAGTGTTCACTTCGATGATCAAAATCTTTTCCAATTTTCTATGATTAATCCTACTCACCGATTCGCCATCACAAACAATCTGCGATCGCCAATGAAATTTTCAGCGAAAAAAGAAAATTCTATGAGAAAAAAACGCATAACAAAATAGTGCCTATCATTAATGTCGATTACTGGTAATATCAAAAGCACGACTCCGACCTCATCCAGAAAGAGAATCGCGACAAAATGAATAAACATCCAGTATTGATATCAAAAATAAAAAATTGAAATAATTCCAATGTAATTTCTAGAATTTGCATATTGAAATAATTCCAATGTAATTTCTAGAATTTGCATGTAACGCCGGATCGGTTGTGAAGGAAGAAAAAACCAACCTAGCGGATCGGCATTAACTGGTATCCTACATCGTTTTTCAGCACTCGCCAAACCATCTATTCCTTTTAGTGCTGTTGCAGGAGAGCAACAGTGCAAGAGCATCAAAAAAGAAAAAGGAAATCAGAGAAAGCATCAAACGTGTGCTGCTTGAAATGAAAAGCTTCAAGAGAAGGAAAAAAAACATCGGCGGAAAAAAAATAGTAGAATGCGATGAGAACACTGAAATAGATGAGAAGAGAAGTTCACTTTAAAAAAGCATGGAAAAACCATTTTAAGATTTAAATTATCATCACACATGTATTAGAGACTATGAATTTGCAACCGTTTATCTCTCATTTGTTCATTCAAAGACCAGAAAAAATTACATGTATATTACCTTTAAAAAGTTCGACACAAGAAAAACCTAATCTTGACTGTTGCCTCAAGAGAGAAGGAATATTGAGACTTTTGCTTCAATATTAGAGAATATTAAAAGAGCTTTATTTGAGTGAGCAAATTATCCACTAACACATCAAACTATGTTCTATTTCTTATCAACAACGGTATTATTTGGTTTTACTAAAATAAATGATCAGCGCATCGATGTGCTTCACCATCTCTGATTTGATAAATCGTAAAGTAAACTTCATAAAAGAATTTTGCTGGATTATAGTTGCAAAGGAATCGGATTATTCACCCTAACCGCATATCTAATAGATGACCACTCATATTAATGAGAAACTCGAATCGAAAAACTGTTCTTCAATGAGAGAATTTCTTTGATTTCAGAAAACTTTTTACTCTATGAAAGAGAGACACTGATGCATACATCAACAAAAAAAAAATGAAGATCTGAGCAGAATAGTAAAGTGAAATTTAGAAATGCATAGAAGTTCAGCGCTAGGATGTAAGCTTAGTGATCTGCCAATCCAAAATGGTGAATGGCACCTAAATTTGATGGGGAATAAATGTGGTAATCAGCAATGTAAATTATATATTCTCTTAAGAGTTTAATGGAAACTTCGAAATTTAGTCACATAATTGCTGTTTAGAGAAACTAGTGTTTTTTAGACAGCTAAAAATGCTAATAAACAAAAAAAAAATTGGCTCGAAAGATGCATTGCTAATATTTGAGAGCAATAACAACCATTTGCTGCCGAGTCATCCTTTCTTTTATATCAATACACAAAAAGAAGCATCAACATTACGGTAATTTAACCATATCATCTTAACTTTATGAACCGAAGGACTACGATCTTTATTTTCACAAAATTTCCAGAAAGATCCTTTCATCTGAAAGGCCACTTAGCAAGATTTTCTATAAGAAGAGAAATCGTCATACTTCTAAACGATCCCCCATTTACTAAAATGTGGCATAGTGTAGTGATCAACTGCAATCACGGTCAGGAAGAAATTAAAGCTTCGAAAGTAAATCAATACACCTTACAAATGTTAGTATTGACTGCTGATGATGGAAAAACGAGGTACGATTAATTTAACGAAGAAGGCTTGCGAGGTAACTTTAGTGCACAAGAACAAGCAGTGAAACATTACTATCCAACCTCTTCCTACAATAACATCACTGCAATGAGCAAACTTCTGATACAGTATAGCTAATTGGAATTAGCAATATACATCGACATGCATCGCCCATTGACAGAACGTTGTCTTGAATCTACATCGAAAGAAAGCGTTTACTTCTTTGCTTATTACATGGAGGGTATTACTAAGTATGATAGTGTAGGCCTTACCCGAGTTTTTAGTGAAAACCTGCTTTCACATGGCAACTAGCCCCTTCGGCATTTGTGAACAAATAAAAGAGCATCACAATGCCTTCCCATCTCCCTTCCCCTCTTGCCTTGCCTCTATAGAGGAAAACCAAATAAAACTCCCTCAGAAACCAAAAACTAAGCACCAACGAGTAGAATGAACTCAACGTGGAGCTAACCAAAAAGGTAATGCACCTGAAGATCAAATTCGGATCCATAAGACGTGGCCGGACTAAATACATGTTCGGTGGTGTCGCGTAACGATTCGAATGCGCCCCCCGATAGACTGCATGAGTCGCTATGCTGTGATGGTGGCGTACCAACATGGAACATCGCAGCGCGAAGTGGTGAGATGGGAATCGCCGCAGGTAGTTCCATATTTAACAAATTACGTCATTTCACACCCATTGACGGTACCTCGCCAGCGGCAGCAGAATGTTGCTGCTGATGTGCTGCAGCGTTCAGCGATTGTCCCATAACGACTGGTTGGGGTGGTCCACTAGCAAGTGCTACCGTAGCACCGGTCATCGTACGCTGTAGATTGTTTGCCGTGGTGGCCGCTGATGGAACATGCGGAAGCGTAGTGCAACGCCCCTGTGTTCCAAGCGTACTGCTAAGTGCCGTCTCGAGATTTTCGAATGTTGCAAGCGGTGCAGGGACAACGTTTGACTGCACACTGGTGGGGATTGTCGTTTCAGTCGGCGGTGGGCAGCAGTGAAGTGGTTGTAGCTGAGCACATGACGCAGTTGGTGTGGAGTCATCTTGAGCGATCGTTGAAAGTGAGGAAAGAGTGCCACTCTTTGATAGCGTTTCATCCACAATTTCATTAGCAGTGCCGATGGCGTGTTGTACGTTTGAAAGTACCTCTCCCGATGGTACAATCACGTGTTGAGATGGCTGTGAAAAAATAAGCAGTATAGCAGTTGTGGAATGATTTGACTGGCCATAAACTCCATATTAGAGTTAATAAAACACACCAAATNGCTTGTTTTTGCGATTTCTCTCCCTTAAGGTGTTCGCTTTCTTTTTTCTCTATTTAATTCATATTTTTATCTTTTCGAGGAATTCACTTACTAAAACTTTTGCCGTTTTTACAATTCAATTCGTTAGATATTCTAACGAATTTCTGCTTCGACTAGCGATTTGTTAAAAAAAAATCAAGCCGTTCAAAATTGCGAATGTACGAAAAAATTTACTCGATGAAGTGCGGCGAACAGCATTCACATCTTGCTTTTATCTCCTGAGTACACTTTAATGTTTTCAGCGTTGTAGAGCGGCTAACGTCAGATGTACTTGAATGGGTAACCTCAAGCTACATAGCTATGGAACAGCAATTTCACGACCTGATTCAGGGAAGTGACAGATGTTTAAGATGCGACGAAGATGAACTGAGAGAGGAGGAGTAAACAATGTTGTGAAACATATGACAGAAGTTCTCGGCTATCAGAGGCACTTAACTACTAGATATGCACAAGGAATAACGCTTGAAAAGATGTGAAAATGTGAGGAAAAAGAATCTCTAAGACCCAAAAGCTCGCCGAATGTCACTAAGCTCTTTCCTCAGCAACGATTTTCAATGAGAAGGTCCTTGCTGTCTTTAAAGGATCACTGAAAAAGATCAAAGAGGAGATTGTGATTGACATGAAGGCATCGGCTAATATGGACGTTTGGAACCGAACGTGCATCAAAGATTCTTTTATTGTGGCAACGACCCGTTACGCTGGAGACTGACCTCTGACTGAAGTCACACTTTTGTGTTTGAAGAAATTACCTGAACTCACTATTTGCGAACACTTAAACCAGTAATCTAGAAGTCCTGAACGGAATTGGACGTGATATGCGATTTCCGGAAGGACTGAACTGCAAAGTCGGAAAAGCTGGATAAGTGACACTGGCAGACGGCATCAAGACAATCAGATGCCGCAGCAAACTAATGCGGTGGTGAAGCCTAATTAAAAGTTGGGGAAATAGAACGTCTCTGTGCAGCGTCTAACGTGAACGGACCGGAGTTCTCATTGAAAGTCTCTCTGATGCGACAAGCAGCCCCTACGTCCGTGTTAAGGACGACGTTGCGGAAGGTTCGTTATAAAATGAAACACAGAGGTCTATCCGTGAAAGCGTCCTAAATTAGTAGATTAATCTCAGCTGTTTTGCTTACACATATAAAAATGACCTAATATGTGGCAACCATTGTACGGATATAAGTTTGTACTTTTTCTTTTTAAGTCAAATGCTTGGCAACTATCGTTCGTAAGGACAATTCTAAATGCAGTGTACTCGGCTTCTGCAAGAGTAAAAGTATAGTATGGTGCAGTTTTTTTAGGAAGAACTACAAGCATGCATCAAAAATTGATAGGGCTCTCTAAAGCTATCCAACTAGAGTCAAACAAGCCAAAGAAACTTATGAATAAAGCCTTTTGCAACGTCTATATAACGAAATTAATTTCTCGCAAAACAGCATCATTCTCTTCTTAAATCTGAGCACATAAAACCGCAGCCCAGAATTAAACATTGATAAGCATGAGCTGTGAAATAATCGACATATCAGTAAAGTAACAAAAAAGCACATATCAGTAAAAAATTTAATGAAAGCTGCCTAGGAACAATGCGTCTTCAAGCAATTCTAATCTTACTGACAGCTAGTGCTTACGGCATTACACCAATGAAAAAAATAGTTGCAGAGAAGAGTAGAAAGAGAGATTAGATCGATATTAACATAACATATCCGCCCCAAGTTTCAGAACTACCCTCGTCTCTAAGCTCAAAGTTGTTAGATGTTTATCTTTCTTCTGAACTTTTGAATCCAGCGAGGTGAATTCATTACTGTGAAGGCAAACATCACTGATAATTCTTTACAGCACTCTGAGGTTGGTTTATAAATATTCTTTCCTTAAAGGAACAGTTAAAGTGGAAGAAACAACGGAAAATAGTAAATAAAGGAAATCATCGACTAGTAATTTCTTATAATCATTTCTACATAAAGGCAAATTTTCCATTTTTCCTGCAAAATGTCGAATGTGAAAGTAAGTTGGGTGAATTAATTGTAGAAGCTGCATAAGAGCAGAACTGAAAGCGAGGAATAAAAAAAATAAATAAATAAATAAATAAGAGAACACTCGAAGCAAACTACAAGGAAATGAAGCACACAAACTACGAATGGATTAGGGATGCAAAATGATTATAAAAACAACTATCGAATAATTAAATCGTTCATTATCGCCATTGATTAACACCTGATAAGAAAACGTTATCAACTCAGAAACCATAGGAAGTGCACCATTATTGCTTCCAAAAAAAGAAAATTTCGAATAGGACGATCTCTTAAAGATTATCATAAATGATAAAACTAGACGACTAAATATCTAAACATGCTAGACAGCATCAAATGAAAGAAACACAAAACTCTAAACATAGAAAACCGCCATCATCTAGAAATTACGCCTGCAATTATATGATTGCAAGAAAAGAGATATTGGTGAGCGATAGCTATAGAATCATAAAAACGAAGAACGTAATTTATGTAATTGATAATAACCTGGAAACTTTCTACTGGTGCGCACCTGATTAGCTCATCTTCGACAACCTCAGAATGAACATCAAAATGGATAGCTGCATTAATTTAAATGAAAACTGCCATTTTATATTACAAATGCATTAAAATGCCCTCTAAAAAAGGTCGTATTTATTGGCTTAAATTCGCCGATTCGATATGACAGCAGTAAGCTACTTTTGCGACATTTTTCCACAAACAGAAAGCCAACGAGCAGCTCAACGTCGCTATGTACACATAGACGCCGTCATACAGACGATAAAATAGTGCGTGCATCTATTTACCTGACGCAGTGCCTCTTCAGAAGCGATGTCATGCATAGAAGATGAAGCTTGGATTGGTGTTGTGATCGTGTGCGAAGATATCGCCGATGATGTTGTTCGCGTTCCGTTGGCCAATGATGCGGAAAGGGTACTTTCGGCGTGCTGAATTGATGATGGCGGAACGACATCCGACTCCCGCGCATCCAAATAAATCACCTTAACCGATGTAAACTTAACACACTGTGATATACACAATTCCTGCAAATCACCTATTCTATTATATTTATTATTCTGAATGTATAGTTACAAGTATGATATTACTGACCATGACGTTATAGTCATTAGCCTAGCTGGATCAAAAACAAACATCCAAAGATCAAATGATGACTTGCACCGCACAATATATTTTCATTCATCAATTAAAGCGATTTAGTGAGCAGAAGAGCAGGCTGCAATGACAGCCAAAGAGAGCGAAGGTGAAGATATGGTCTCGGTGATGAGGCTCGAATTCGTTGCCTTCTTTCTCATTAGAGTGGAGAAAGCAGGATTGGTGGAATGGGAATTAAAAGAAATGGGCATTCAAATGCAGTGAAAAAACGAACAAAAAATCGCATTGATAACCACAAGTGAGACACCACCAAATTACAGAGAAATTAGTGCACGTAGGCAAGCTTTCTACTATAGGGACTGCATGCATTTTGCTTGAATTGTTTCCTTTTTCTCAAAGAATAATTCCTTAACAAGTGGTCTAACACTGCTGGTCAAGATGAGCATCAACAAAACGAATACCTTCTGCAGAGCGGCAGCCAAATCGTTCAACGTGTCGACGTTTAGAATACCGGCCGCAGAAGGAGCAGTTGCTGGAGCAGCTACCACAGTTGCTGCAGCCGTTGTCGCCGGTGTATCTGCGCTTACTGTAGATGTAGCACTTGTTCCAGTTGGGACAGCATTGACCGCAGGTGTAGCAAGCGTTACGGGCGGCCGAGGTGGTGGAGGAACACTTGCCGGCATATTTCGTCACCAAGCTCTCGATTCTCGTCAAGTTGCTCGCCCTATAGTTTCTGGCTTAACGCCAACAATTTGTCGTTAAGTCCTGCCAAGTTATGCGAGAGGTCATTGTAAATCGACGGTGTATGCGGCAACGACGTCAATGGTAGGTTGCCTATAAAAAGCGCATAAAGAAGAATTTAACTCTCCATATTGTCTTCACTAATTTCGATCTGACATTTCAAAACAAGATGAGGAAGACTCCGCAATGGTTTCCGCTTAAGAGGAGTAGCGACATAGGTGATCACCACCCTTCCACCCATCTCTTCCTGGAATCGGCACAACAGATGATGAAGCCTGCCTGCTACCGATATTTAAAAATATTGCAATATGGAAAAAAGTCGTCTTTCATTGCGCCCATCTATGAAAAAAGACAATATCGGTAATTTAGGTTGAAACGATAATACGAATCATATTGGCAGCAAACAAGTTTGATTCGTACTGTGGATGAATTTAATGAAATTTTCTTCCGTTTTTTTTTTCCATCATCGATTCATCGTTCATATCTGCTCATAGTGGATAAAGATGTCCCTAATAGCACAAAAACTATTGTATTGGAAAGGCGGCGTAGTAACACTAACAAATCACTTCAAGCGGCTTGCCGTCTATTCAAAATGATAATTTCGGTTTGCAAGTGAGATAAAATGTAATCAATATTTGGAGCGCTCTATATGATTTAAGTCTTGCTGACTGTCAGAAAACACAAGATAAACAACACCGCTATCAAAATTACTGACATTCGCAGAGATAAAAGAAACCGCTGCACCACTAGAAGGAAGATTACCAGGTGTAGGGACGGCGTTAGTCGGTGCGATAACCGCTTCCGGCAGGTGTGTCGGTACAGATGTCGGATGTACTGTTGTGCCACCAACAAGCTGAGGCGTCGGAATCGACGTCGCTTACACGCCTGTCGTCCAAACGCCACTTACTTTGCGCAGTTCATTTTCTAACTGCTTCAGCGTTGAGCGAGTTTCGACCACTGGAACGGAAGGAACAGCTATGCTTGCTGGCACAGTGACTGATGCAGCGGCTGCTACAGAAACTGATGTGTTTCCCAAGGGAAGCTGCGTCGACACTACTGCAATTGGCGCAGCAGGTGGTACGGCACTCACCGGAACCGAGACCGGAATTTGAGTATTTGAAGCTGGAACAGGCGCAGCAACCGGTGGTACGTGCATGATGGGAGCATTTGCAACGGGAATCGAACTTCTTGGTGGTTGTCCTGATTGATGTACTGCAGCTACCGCAGCAGCCACTGCACATGTCGCAGTGGGATTCACTGTAGCTGCCGATGTTGGAGACGGCTGAGTAGTGCCAATGTGAGAAGATCCTGTTGCCTAAAAACAAACGATTACATAGCCTAAAGTCCTGTTCGAACGTAAATTTGATTGCTAAGAGAAAAAAATTCAATGTTGGTTTTTATTAAAAGATTAATTTCATCAGGAATGCTCATCCTGCCTCACGGTTTAAATACGAAGAAATACAGTTAAAGAACGCGACCTAGGGGATGAAGTTTTATCAGCGTTTTAATATTTATGATATTAAACTATAAGAGAAATTAACCGTGTATGAAAGTGATTTCATAGCAACAGTAAGAGAAACTAGGAGCAAGTTTTTTATGAAAAGAAAGAATAACATTTTTTTTTTCGATTTCTGGAAAGTCCAATTTGGAAGGATGATGAACACATTAAAAAATGTCACATAGGTAATCTCCAAAACTTCTGAAGGAAAAACTAAAGGGAATTTTATAAGAACTTTACTGGAAAGATTAAAGCATGGCACTTCTTGAAAGAGGAAGAGAAACAAAAAACTAACATACAGATAATAAAGATAATCACGACGCTAATTTCCGCCGAGTGAGATCGATAAAATCCCATCGCAAAGTTTCAGAAGTTAACGCAAACCGCAAAATTACGAGGACCCGCTGCAAAACACAGAAAACCGGGGTCTCTTGGTGACAACGTTCAAAGCTTTGAGTGGCAAGCTGTTGGTTGATGTTGTGAAGTTCAAATACCACATACCTTGAAGCGGCCAGCAACTGAAGACGAGGCCGTGTTAGTGCTATTGGACGAAAGCGTCGACGACGCAGACGAAGGGACTTGGTTCAGGGCGATCGCCGCAGGGGCTGCGTTCGCTGCTAGTGGCAGTGGATTTGGTGGAACACCAGTTAATGACGCAACAGCGCTTGGCTTCTACAAAACTGTTATATCGTTTTATGCTAAGAACCTATGGCATATCGAAAGCAAGGCAATAAGAAATACTGAAGCAGGAAACAAGATTACTGCGTGGAAGCTTTGTAAGGGACAAGTAAAATTACTGCAGTTATGTAATGAAATGAAGAGGGGAATGCGACTGGGAGAGAATTGAGACCTCAGCCTTGGACTGCCAACATAAAACAAAAGCAAGGCTAGTGCTAAACGGATTTAGCCAGTATGCATAAGCGATTAACGCGAAACGAGGCACGATCGGAGCTGAAAAGAGCGCAACGTGGGTAACATCGTTCGCAACAGAAGGAGATGGGTAGGACAGGCATAAGCCAGTGTTCTATCCAGTTCCTGCAAAGACTTCACTGATATCGCTGTCAACAACCTGTCCCCTTGAGGTTGGTTATATGCGTAATTGTCATATGTGGTCGGTAAAGTAAAATACTCTGGAAAACGAGAAACGCACTCGATGCTCTTGATGCAAAGAAGCGGGTGTTGGTAGCGTTGTAGACGCACTAACATCAATGGGCAATGTTGACTTCGTGAACGAGAAACGAGATGGCTTCGTCGGACAACTCGCATTCGTCGATGCAGTAACGGCTGCAGCTGCGCCTGCATGAGTCTGAGTTACAGCTGGCACAGGTGAAAGCACAGCTACGTCTCCCGATGCGATTGCATTCGGTAATGAAGGCACAACCTGAGTACCGTTCGCATGTGTCTATAACAATATTGAACACATATAGTTCATTAAATAAAGCAACCTATAGCGGCTCCCCACTTCACTTTCCTAGTCATTCAGCCAATCCCTAACGCATCTTCAATGAAATTCATTGTTAAAATGCAGTCATGTGAAAGTGAAAATGTTATACAACAACCATTCTTCACCAAGGTAGAGAAACTTAACAACATATGAAGCGATATCATCAGGAATATAGAGGGCACCGACTTCCCAACACTACCAGTAGCATTAGCTAATTGATAAAACCTCCGCGTAATTTACGTTTTGAACCAATCAGTGGCAATGACTAAAACTTCACCTGCGGAGACTGCACATTGATCGTAGTACTCGATGTAGGTACCGCCTGATCGAAAGGTTTGTTGGGAACGACAACCGATTGACCGTTTTCCGAATTTTTTGCTGGTGTGGATGTGACTGAATTTAATATAGCTGCTTGTAAGCTTATGACTTCGGCGCTGGTTACAGGTGCTATCGAAATTTGTGCTGTTAAACAATCAGCCGGTGGTGGTGGTGCATCATTGATGGGTGGCTGAGCCTCCATGAAGCTAACCAATTTTGCGCCAACTGCTTTGACCGCATCTTCATGTACCAACTGCAAAATGACGTACACCTCAAGGATCCCATCTATACGCAACAAACAGGAGATTTCAGTAGAAATCAGAAACCGCTTCCGCATAAGAAAATTCCAACTGCTAAAAAAAGTGCATTAAAAAGATTGTGGTGAATTTTGTGCAGTGGGTTGTGCCTAATGCTTGATAAGTTACCTTGTGTCGGATATTGATGCACATTTCCACTTATTTCCTTAATTACCATTCAATCTTTAAAATTTCATTTCTTATCTTTATAGACATTTATATCAAATTCAAAATTACATCGAATGATTCATCGCTCAAATGTGACAAAACGAATTAATAAAGAATATGCAAGTGCTACTCCAATGAAAATGGGAAAGCAACTAACTTCGATAACGCGTTCGAGCTGTTCGATAACGATATCCACTTGTGGATCGGTAAGACAATCCTGATCGAGCTATAAGCAAATACCTTCATTTGAGATATAACTATCCTAAAGTCAGCTGAGAATAAGTTATATGACTAGTTAGCGACGCCAAGGGATAGCTCCAGACAGGAATGTCGAAGGATAAAACTGACATTTTAAACATAGTTTTATTCAAGTGGCACGATGAACTACTAAAGTAAAGCAAGAAAGAAGAAACGTAATCCTTGTAGCATACCAATTTTTCGGCAATAACATTCGGTTTATCGGAATCAGGTGCGAACTGGAAAGTGACCGTCTTATGGGATGTATCCAATCGGCAGCTGACCAGCTGAAATGCCAAGTGAATCTCATCTACAATAATAAACACGCGAAACTTAAACAAGAGAAACCAACACTAAGATGAGTATACTTCAGTGTGTTTATGTATACATACCTATATATTTGCATATATGCCTATGCATGTAACGTAAATTATAGGAATACACAAAAAACTGTGATGAATTGAACACGAAACATTTCATCGAAACAGCATCACAAGTGATCACATTCAAAACACATTACCAAACTAAATTCCCAATAATTGCAAACTACGATGAGGTATATAATGAAAAATGTCCATTGCTGTTGCGATTTGCCATTTATAGATAACTAAATAGTCTCTGGGCACTAACTAATTATAGGACTAAAATGATTAAGGAAACGCATCACTATGCAAGAATTCGACAGAAAAGAAAAAGCGAGAGAAACTTGAAGATAAAATAGAGGACTATCATGGACATAAAAAAAGAGGAAATAAAGTGGAAAAATAAGCGGAAAAACAGGGAAAAGAAATAACAAAATATAGGAGAATGAACTGGCGGAAAGCAACAGTAAAGGAAGAAGTGAAAAGAAGAGAAAAGAGAGAGAAGAAAAGAAAGGATATAATTGCAACCAACCGGCTGCTGACTCGCATCATCAGTCGCCACGCGTAACACCTCGATTACAATTTTTCTCTTTGCCTTCTTATGCCGAGTATCTGAATGTGTTTGTGAGTCTGGATGATCATCGCCNTTTTTGCTCAAAGTTTGAATAGTGAAGCATTTTCTCAAACAGACGCGATGCCAGAAGCTAACTTATTTTTAATGTCTATGACTGAATTATTAGGCGATGATCTTGATTCTCATTTAAAGATCTAGTGAGTGAAGGACATTCTCTTTGGAAATTTGCAAGATGCTGCAGTTACTACACTATTAATACCAACAGACTTTATAAAACGCATACGCAGCAATTCTTCCATTTCTTGGCTTCATTTACGGAACTATAAGATGCGCTTTCTGAGAACTGACTCAGCACCAAAATGTTATATTTCCATACATAAAGTCCACTTATGAAGGTGCCCACATTAATAAAACATGCTTCAAGTTTCAGCAAAATTTTCCAAGAAATCGACCGCTATCTACAATATGTTCCGAAAGATCAACGATTATTTTCCACCTTATGCAGCAAGCAATGAATAACAGAAGCTATCAGGAAGTCATTCGAAGTTCAATTTTAACTATGCCACAAGCTGTGCTTTTTCAAAATTTGACACTATTCAAAGGCTTGTGGATATTATTGAAAGAAAACGCAACACGAAAGAGTGAGTGAATTGCTGTTGTGGACCAGTCCCCCTACTCAAACACAGCATCAAATACTAAGTTGATTTGACTCGATAGTCAAAATAGTAAGGCGCAAGTTAAGCTGAAATTGAGGTATATGAAGTTCATCTAGTTGAAGGACTACACAGGCCATAGTTTATGCTTCCTGTCGCTTCTGAAAAAAAAAAACGCTATGACCAGATTGACATGTAAAGAGACATATCGAGGTCAGAATTCTTTTCTTGTTCTCTAAACACTCTATGATTTCGCACTAAGCTCTTCGTCACATTTCTAAAAGCACTTACCAGTCGTTCCTTCTCTTTGGCTCGCAGCTGCATTTCAGTTCTGAAAGCCTCTTCTTCAAGTTTTCGTGCTTCCTCATCACGTTGTCGTTTTATCTCTGCAAGACGAAACTCGCGATCACGTTTGAATGCCTCCACCTGAGATAAACTTCAACAATACAACAATATTCATGCAGATAAAAGTGAGGGTTGTCAAGAACGAAATGCGGCAGCAACGGGACGTAACATGATTCGTCGCCAATGTGGAGATCAGATTCCACTTCTGCAGTTCAAAATCCCTATAACATTGTTAACTTTAATAAGCACACAGAAGGGGTATCACCTTCAACAAAAGTGGGCGTGTTCATCCCGCTGATAATCTTTTTCTTTTTTCTTATAGTATCGACAGTATTCTGTATGGAAGGAATTCACAGCTCTTGGAATCAACATAGACTCGTGAAGGGTTTGTTTCTTAATCCTCTGGACACATAAAGGGTTTCTTTTTTTAATCCTCTAGGCATATAAAGGGTCTGTTTTTAATCCTCTGAGCATATAAAAAATACGAATAAAAAATGCCTGTGGGCATTTTGAGCTAATCACAACTGAATGGGATTCAAAAAATGATACCAACGAATTCCGTCAAACAATTTTTAACTGCTTGAAAGAAGCCCCTGTCGTTTTCCTTGCGCCATTCTGTCGTCGATGTTCAAAAAGCCAGCAGCTAACAGATGCAACTCTAACAAAACATCAATGAAAGCAACCTTATCCTTAATCAACTTGGTGATCATTCGAGTATCCTCATCGGGGATGTGTTGCTGTTCGATCATCTGCTGTACCACCTCCTCTGCTTTGTCGGTTTCGATATCAAATGCAAATTGCAATCCCTCATTCTCCTTGAAACGATACTGTTTGCGCTTCTCATCAAAAACCCGCAATTGCATTTGAATCTGCAAATTATATGCTGCTCACATGAATAGTTCCACTTCAAATATCGCCTTCATAAGATACTTTTCCTAGAATACAAATCATCTTAGCATTCACAAAGTGAAGTAAAATTCGAAACTTTTTTTGCGATGAAATAGAAATATCGAAGCCAACCAACACGGATAAGCAATAGGATATTGGTAGAAACCAAGAGAAATACGCATGTACAGCTCAAAGCCCACTCGCCAAAATTTGCAAAGCAAATAAATCACTAATGTAAAAAAGGGTGCGTCAAGGACGTGGCACGAAAGACTCTTGAGATGTTCTCATCCCTCGTCTTCTCTTGAAGAGGAGGGGGGATTTCCTCAACCCTTATCCGCACCAAATCAACCGTCTTCTCTATTACCACAATGCTCAATAAACGTATCGCCTCTTCATACCCGGCTCCTTATCCATATTTTCAATATGTATTTAAGAAAGTGGATAAACTACAAATCTTTTCACTAAAAAACCTCACTCAACACCTTCCTTATTGCTCGTACACATGAAACAAGTGCCAAAAAGTTCAGTTCCTAGCAAATGTAAACAGAACACAATATTTGGCAAGCGTTATTGAAAGCAGAATCGTGGGTGTGGGGATGAGAGGGAAAGGGCACCATAATGCTGCTTTTATCATCTGTTACCAGTTTCTTCCATCAAGCGCCACAGTTAAGTATGCAAAATCCCTTCACGTGTATAAAAAAATCCATTAAAATTAGTGCTGGAAACTTAGACGAAACAATCTTACACATGTAAATTCCAATATAATTAAAGTGTAGGAAGGCTATAAAAGTAGCCAGAGGCTAGATAAAAAAACTTGAAAAACAATACGTTTCAATGGCCATCATTATGAAGTAAAATAAGAATGGGGCAATTAAAGAGTAGATGGACACCTCAGTATTAATATCATTCAGATCAGCGTCACGATTCTTGATTTCAACCCGTATACCGATCAGCTCTTCTGGCATAAAAAAGGTCATCCGCAAGTAGTTGCTTCACTGTTGATCTAAATTACATAGGATTTTATCGAACCGTAGCTGAACACTTTTTTCGCATTCAACTTTTAGAATAAAATGTTCCATAGAAGCGTTGAAATGATCTGCAGCATTTTATAGGTTATTTTTGGATTCGCTGAAAAATATAGGCAAATAGGCAACAGGGAACCAGCAGCTAACAGATGCAACTCTAACAAAACATCAATGAAAGCAACCTTATCCTTAATCAACTTGGTGATCATTCGAGTATCCTCATCGGGGATGTGTTGCTGTTCGATCATCTGCTGTACCACCTCCTCTGCTTTGTCGGTTTCGATATCAAATGCAAATTGCAATCCCTCATTCTCCTTGAAACGATACTGTTTGCGCTTCTTCTCATCAAAAACCCGCAATTGCATTTGAATCTGCAAATTATATGCTGCTCACATGAATAGTTCCACTTCAAATATCGCCTTCATAAGATACTTTTCCTAGAATACAAATCATCTTAGCATTCACAAAGTGAAGTAAAATTCGAAACTTTTTTTGCGATGAAATAGAAATATCGAAGCCAACCAACACGGATAAGCAATAGGATATTGGTAGAAACCAAGAGAAATACGCATGTACAGCTCAAAGCCCACTCGCCAAAATTTGCAAAGCAAATAAATCACTAATGTAAAAAAGGGTGCGTCAAGGACGTGGCACGAAAGACTCTTGAGATGTTCTCATCCC
>QEWY01003454.1:0-28846 GCA_006503575.1 Baylisascaris schroederi
TGCAGTTTTTACAGCGTATCTCCATTTCCATAAAATATTGCCCTGTTTGTCTTCAGAGCACTCTGTGTAGCAACCGACAGCCTCAGAATTTATTGGAATTCGGTTACATACAATTTCAGGACTATGAGTAGGAGAAAGGTGGTGGAAGGGGGGAGGTGGCTATTTACGTTTGACAGTGAATAGAATAAAAATATGAATATTTTTAATCTTCACATCAATTCACGTGATAATGGGAATTTTCACAACTCATGCATAATGGTATAGTGTGCGCAGAGTGGAAATTATTCTTTTTCAATATTTCAAAGATGCTTTGGACTAGATCAAAATTGCATTGCAACATGTGGATCTGTCATACCTCCTTAAGTTCTCTTTCCGGTTCTTTCGTCCATCTCTTAAGTCTTTTTTTCTCTTTCCCTTCAACCACCTTCAACCCACCACTTTTGTTATCCGCCCATTGATATTACTCTTGCAAGGTATGTAAGAAGGTATGTCAAGCTCTGCGCATATCGCCATATCGCAGAGACATGTCACAGATCATTTGCAATTCAAAATCATATTTCGACATTTTTTCGCACTTAAATAGATGGAAAGATGCATGAAAATATGCGAACAATGAGATCTAATAAATTCATATTCTTCATCAACGAAACTTTTGAAAATGCTAATTTTTACTGTGTAATTTTTTTCATCAATTAAAAATAACGATGACATAATTAAATCTCCATAACGACAGACTTAACTTTTTGATTCAATCGCAATACATTTCATTTCATGCAACATTACTGCTGAGATAAGAGGGTTTTCGTTCGCATCGTTTACATAATGTGCAATGAAAGATGAATTTCCGGTGGATATGATTCCTAAAAAAAATTCAACATAGAGGTGGAGTTTATATCGAGCGTCAAAGTTTCTGATAATAAAGCATAATCTAACAAAATGAGTTAATCAAGAGTGGGCTATCACTATCGTCTTTGGGTGGATTAAATTGGACTCCTGGGCTCCTATCTTGCTATATTTATATCTCCTTCCCACCTCCCTCTCCACCTCCCCCTCCCTCCACTACTCTCCATTTCCTATACTCTCCGTAATTATAAAAATTTTATGACCATTATCCTCTCTAGGAAAAATGCTCACATCATATTGTCTGAAATGTTTACTGCGCTACTTATCTTGGATATAGATCTTATTTTATTTATCTCTTTTTATAACTCTTCGAATGTTATCACGTCATATGATCTCATAAATTTCTTTACTACTTCTTTCCGTGGAAAATGCCGAAGGTATTTCTGTTTACTTTGTAAAAATCGACAAAGACAATAACCTCATTCCCACCTCTCCCCCACCATTCCTCCTTATTTACTAGAAAAGATATTCTCAAAATGTTATGGTTTGTTGTCTTTTCATCGTTGCTAAATGGGAGTGAATATGAATATTTGTATACTCATAATATGTGGGATTATGTGAAATGATAAGTGATACAAGTGATTATGTATGGCACATTAGTTGTTTTGTATTGTGCTGGGTTGATAGATAGGTCGGTACATATCATTAGTGCAGAGGATTTCACAGGAATAATTTTATTTCGACGAATATATGCAAATTAGAGCGATTATTGATCTTTGCTCGATTATTAGCCGGTATTCCTATTGATGTGACTCAACAATGCGATATACCTTTAGAAAAATTCGTTAAATTGCTGTTGTTTCCAATGGCCATCTAAAAATTTTACAAGTGATTGAAAATCATCGGTCCAAAGCAAGACAGATGAAATAAAATATCAACGAGAAATTGCAAATTTATCTTCAAACAAGGTTGAATTTATCTATGAACTTCTCTTCCTTGCAGACTAATTAAAAATGAATAATTTGATGAATCAAATAGTCAAAAATACGATCATTTTATTCAAGAGGAATTCTGCGAAACACTTTGAAAGTATAAAATTAATGATTATGCATGAAAAGTATAACTGTGGATTAGTTAAGCTTTCAGCAGTTTTTAAGTTGTATTATTGAACGAAAAAAAGGCAGGAAGTTTAATATGGAATATAAGAGGGTGGAAATAAACTTTTTTTTTCATGCTTCATTTTAATCGGAAAATTTGATGTCGGACATTCAAGAATTTCGATGGAATCATCAAATAATCATAAAATACGTAAAAAAATTAGTAAAAATTATTATTTCATCATAAAAAATTTTGGAGAAAAATTTCATATTTTTCGCAAAAGACATTAACTAGCTGAAATTATAAATAAATAGAATCGCTAAATATGTTCTTAATTATCAACAAACTGCACTTCGCTATTAAAAAATTTAATTATTACCTTGTGCTCAAGATAATTCAGGTGAGAAGATTCGATTATCTTCTCTTATTCGATCGCAAAGCTTGCAACAAAAAAAAATTTTTTTTCAACAAAAAAATACACTGAATGGATCACCTAGTGAGTAACATAAGTGAGTAACACTTTTTTACAATTGAATCGTAAATTATTTTGTTTATTAAGCAATTATTGAATTAAACATTATTGACTTTTTCAAACGTGACTCATAATTATCACTAACAATCGATAATCGATCGATAATCGATAGTGATCAATCGATAATCAATCGCTTTGTACCTCTAAATGAAGGAGCGAAAAAGAATATGGAATATTGGATAGGAGGTGCGTTACATGATCGTAACTAATTTCTGAAAAAAAAAGTTTCTGAAGGTGACATTAAATTAAGCTTCATACCAACATACTAATTAAATAAATGCTGAAGGAAAATTGCTTATGCGCTATGGCATTGGCATAATTGGATTCGTGATTTGCTTCATATCAATTCCATTTAAACTGTGCCATTACAGCGAAATTTTGATATACCACATTCCAATTTAGAGTGAGAATATAAGCATTTCATATGAGATCTAAGCATAGCTTTAATATTCGCTGCTCAGATTTTTCAAAATAGGTTTTTTCTTTTAATTTTTTTTTATTTTCATCTTATTTTATGATGACAGATTCAAAAGCGTAGGTTGCTTGGAAGTATTTACTGAATAAAGGTTAAGCAAGTTGAATGACAAAAAAAGCCTCTGAGGATATACGAGTTTTATGCTCAAAAAGGTATTGGAGGTGTTCGATAAACATGTCGGTGATGATTCGATTTTAGCAAACTACAATGAACTGACGAGAAGAGCTAATATATAAACGAACACAAGTTTGTTAGTTTTTTTAAGTGGATGAGGGAAATTTCTAGAAAATTGGCGAATGGAAAAATATGTCAAGCCTAAATATGGAATGAACGAGAAAGACTCCTAAATCCAGTATGCGCAAGCAATTTGCAAATAATTTGAAAAATTTATCGCTTGCTTGCAGTATCGGTTGCAATATCGATTTCTTCATGTTGCAAAAAAAGGGAAATATTTCATATTTTCATTGAATAGTTACAAAATGACAGTTTTGCATTTTTATGGGTAAATGCGAGCTTTCGCGCATCCATTTCCTGAGTCATAAATGCCGCCACTGACTAGACGATATGCACTTGAGGATTTTAGATGATTGCATTCGAAAATTTTTGGGAAAAAATTCACTGCAATTTTCAACGATATTTCGTAACTTCTTGGTAAAGCATGAACAATTGCCAATTGCATAATGTGGGCGTGTATTATAAGTTTTGAGATCTTACTGTAGGGCTTAAATTTTGTACTCTCGAACCGTGTTTATGTTCGCTCGTTGCAATTTCGCCCTGGTATTCAATTTTATCGGAAAGTTCAAAGAATATATTCATTTCACTTTCAGCACCAACTTTAAAGAGTGCTGAAGGATACTGACTAGAATGTTCTAAGATATTCGCTATTTTGAAGTTGATTTGACTGTTCAGTAAATTCCCTACTTACTTATAAGTTTTCAAACCCATTAACCTTTCAACTTGCAATTTGGAACTTAAAGGATTTTAATTTCTAGGAGTAAGACAGTTTCCTTTGGAAAAACATTTATATTTGCGACGTTACGTAAGAATTTACACCTAATATGTAAAATTTGCCTGCTGAATAACACATGCAACAATTTTCTGCTCAAGCAATCTCGAGTTTCAATTCAGCCACCGGAAGGGATCGTTGATGCAGAAAGTTACCTGTTTTCATAAAACGAATTGCATCCTTTGATTTCCATTCTATTTTCGTCATTTTATATTAAATAGCGTGTACTTTCGTATTTTACACAACTATTGTTTTATATGAATATGCTATAGCAACATGTACTGCTATGTTTATAGCACTATACATTGCTATAGTATATTACGTGTACTTGAATATGACGTGGCACTTTAGCTTATATCGAATGTGTTTCAATACACAGCTATAATTGCATTAATCATTTTAACCACAAAAATTAATGAATGTAAAACGAAATCAACGCGAAAATTAACGTAGATTCATTTTATTATGCTCTAGTTATCTATGCCTTCAAGTTTTTTTTAAAAAGATTTTGCTTTAATTATGTAAAAAATGAAGTTGAAGCAATCGTCGTATTGTCTTCTCGGCCGAGTGGCAGACAGTCGAATCAAAATTCGAAGAGTTGAAATCACCTATGATATGATAGACGAAATTTTCTGTGATAGAGCAAATAATATGGTAAATTTACAGAGCGACAGCAAAAACGCGCCGGTACAATTCGCTGGTGGAGTCAGGTTTATACCCCAGACTGAACCCTATAGCTCCTAACAATTAAGTTGCACTTAACCAAAGAATGCGCCACTCACGAGCTCCTCATAATTTTAAGGCTCCCCTCTATCAGCTACGAAAACACTATTTAAACCTCATCCTCGTTGCTCTCACAATCCACTGTTTGTAGCCTCACGCTCTATCATAGCTAATTGATAACAGTGTGTCGCTGACAGCTAGCAGCAAATTGTTTACCATTTCGCACTCAAATTTATTTATTATGCAAATGCGTCACGCCGAAATTTCGCTCTTTTTCATCTCACTTTAATTTCGGCACTCGTTTGCCAAATATGTCGCGTCATCTGGATTACTTGCTGAAAAAGTGCCTAGATAAGATAGCTTAGAAGCTTCCATATGTTTTGCTCAACTAATATTGCCTGATAGACTTTATGATGGGATCGTGCAAATATCAGAAAATTGAAAAGTGTTTTCAATTAAGTTTCAAAACTTGTTCGAATAAGCTGTTTGAATTGTTGAGGAGAAAGGAGGAGGGAAGAGGAGAGGAGGTTATTTCTGTTAAATAACAGAAATAACCTCCTCCTGGCGACATCCTGCAAAATAACCTCCTCCTGGCGACACTNATATGCATGAAACGCTTTTATTTTAGATTTTCAATTGAAGACACTAGTAGGTTTGAATTAAATATTAGTAAAATTTATATGAAAGGACTTGAATTAAATATTAGAAAAATAAGTTCGAATTATATCTTAGAAAATTTACGCAGAAAAAATGTTAGTGCGTTATTTTGCAGGATGTCGCCAATCAACACAAATGATCGAATAGGCCTTCAATGAAATATGAATATTTTCATTTTAGTTGAACTAAATGATGAGCCTTTCAAGTTCTAGTGCTGATTTTCATATTCCGGTGGAATATAAGTGCGTCAAGTTCATTCGCATAATAGGCGTTTCTTTCTGACTGTCGTGTAGGTAGCAATATTTCAAAGAAAAAACGACTTGAGCCAAGAGGAGACAAAAAAAAAGATTTAATTGAGCGGTTGTCAGCAATGAATTCATCAAAATTTACGTAAAGTCAGCCGCTGATTGCTGAAGGTAGACAAACGAATGCACTTAAACAACAATAGCAAACATTCCCGCCGATGCAATGAAATGGCAACGAACATACAAGGTTTCTTCAGTTAGACGATTGAAACAAGAATTGGGCAGCGGAAATTATTCGATCCGAACGGATCTGCAGTTTGTGCCGCAAATACCGAAATTTTACAGCACTTTGTTGGTATTTTTAGACGCGGTTTTGCACCAACTTTTAATTGCTGGTTATTCGATAGGCTCCAATTAAAAAAGCACTGATAATCAGCTCATAAATTTTGTGGCGTGGCATATCTTTCATTATTACTTCACTGCGCTCGGTTTGAACAAGCAAACGATAGCCATTACCGCATGCAATTCAATTTCTTGAATGGTTTTCATTATTGATTTCATTACATTTACCGTATCTTCATGTTTCATTCATAGATCATTCCTGCATACTGTATAAATCACGATGCATTGCTAAATGCAAGAAATTCTTTGTTGTCAAATCCAGTAGTAACGCAAAGACGTATACTTATTGTCTATTCTTGCTATTATGGTCGTAGGATGTTGATTATTTTAGTGATCTTTTTTAATCAATTGCATTTTGATTTATATTTTTCTTCTATTGATTATTAGATTTCTTCTTGGAGAAAAAAATCCACATAAGAAGTATAAAAAGATCGAATATGCTTAGCAAAATTTTCAACGCTCTTTCCATTCTAAGTGGCTTAACGTTTTTGTGTGGTCTGAAGTGGGAAACAAGCTCGTCTGCATCCAACGCTATATTGACGCCTATCACCTTCAGTTTATCGACGTCAGATGGATCTTCAGGAGTCGTTTCATTGATGCCTACCACGTTCATCAGCACTCAGCAAAGGTCATGCTAGCATCTGTGGAGATTTATTATATAGTCCAGGGTTTTATGTTATAAAGTCAAGGGTTCTTCAAAATCACGTCCATTGAAGGGGTGAGGGGGACAGTAATACCAATATCCATACATAATAATGTAATTCGATTTCCCATTTAAAATTGTAGACTTTTGTTATAATTGGACCTCTCAGCGATTGTTTCGCTGAGTTGCAACATTTTCATACTTTACTAGAACATGTTCATCCACAATTTATTCTCAGTGATGCTTCGTACCGTTGCATTCAAGTGATTAAAAGTACTCAATTTCTTATGCCGTTCTTGCATCGATTAGTTTCGCTGTGGGTTCATGCTGGACAATGATGCCATAATACTTCCCCATTACGCTCCAGTGAATCCACAGTTGATTGCAATACCCTAAAGTTTGAATCAGTTCGACTTAGCTAATCGCCTAGAAGAAACAGTGGGAAATATATTGCTTCACTGATGATCTCTGTATGTATGTTTCCATATGCCGAGTATAAATTATTTACTTTCGAATTGTTTAAAGGGCATTGAGGCTACAATTTAAGTGCCGGACATTGTGAGATTGTGACGTGAAACTCGTCATTTCCTCTAATGACGTTAGTTGTGTTCATACGAATTGTTTTCACTCATCGTCTTTGCCTATATTTGCAACAAGCTTCAAGAATTATAGGCATTTGCTAAAAATGACTGGCCTACTTTCAAACGTTGAGATTTTTGATAAAGCAACCAATGAATTTAGTCGATAAAGGCTTCAATCGCGTTTATGCGCTCTATCGCCTTCATTGAATTCCACATTTATGCACAAATATTTGCTACTGCGCAAAAATATGACTAAGGCTTATCGATCAACATAAGTGTGCAATGCTCATAAAATTTTATTATTAGGTTGCGATCTAGTTTTTTGAATGATTGCAAATTTTTTCAGAATTTTTCCGAGATATTTAGCGGAAATGTTTTGAATTCTTGAATTTTTTAATAATGAAAGAAAAGAACACCTAATAGGCATTTTGTATATGCGAACAAATGGAGCAGTAAACCTCTCATCGGTTTCTTGCCGCTAAATACAACTCATATGTTTGTATTTCTTTTGAGAGAGCTAAATAACGAAGAGAATAAAGTAATTTTTATAGTTTCCAAATTGTAATAAATATATTTTTATATGGCTCATTCTTTCCAATGATATCTTTGCAATATAAATAATCATAGATAAAATTATTTCCACAAGGGACTTTTTTCGGCTAAAAAACACAACATGCAAAGTTTTGGATACAATTTTATATATTCAGCAATTACTTCAGCTTCCTTAAAAAATTACTCAATTTATATTTCCTACTTTAAGCATCATAATCAATTTTTTTCAACGTAATTTTGGTCAAAATTTATCAATATTTTTTGAAAATAATAGCTGCTGCATTTAAATGTCCAAAATGATTTTGAAATCTTTGTTATTTATTCGGTAGATTATTTATATATGCGGTCCTGAGAGAGAAATTTTTGGGATACTTAGAAGAGATGGATGAAAAATGTCTAATCGTCTAACAAAATGTATTAGACAAATGCTCATTGCTTTTGCTGTTTTATATTTCATATTTTATTCTGCTGAGAGTTTTTCTTTCCTCAGATTTTACCTTCGTTTTCTGCTCTATATATCTGTTTTTTTTCGTTGTTTCGTTACAACTGAAGAAAACTTTCACCTCATGCGGAGTTTCAGATAACGAAATCTTGAAGCACGTTTCAGAGTTTCAGATGAAATTTTAGCATAAATTTCTAAAGTGTAGAATAATTTCATCTCGGTTAATATCAATTCTATTCCGATTTCTAGCGTTATATACTCGCCAGATTTGTCGCATTCTAGACGCAGTAGAAGGTGGTAGTAAGACAGTGAGAAATGCTGACCAGAAGTGCCTACAGTAGGTGAGTAGGAGCGATTGCCCCGAACGTTGAAGGTTGGGAGTCTCACATCGGCGCAAGATTTTCACCCCACAACAAAACAACGGCTATGCTCAATTCTGAAACATTTTAAAGTTGATTTTAGTATATACTTTAAACTTATGCTTATTCTTCACTCATAGTAATATGGAGTGGTTTCGTCTCGTTTTCATCTCCTTCGTAACACTTTATCATTACGACAGAACGGCCAAAAAACGTGCTATTATAACACAAGCCATTGCTAGGATTGAAACTTTGTATGCTGCCAGCTTTACCTTGCAATTCTGCTTAGATTGCATAGGTCAAGGAAGCTTTCGAACACAGCGGAATTTGCACAAAAAATGCATTCTTTGCTTACAAGTAGAAAAAAATGTCTAAAATGATTTTGAAATCTTTGTTATTTATTCGGTAGATTATTTATATATGCGGTCCTGAGAGAGAAATTTTTGGGATACTTAGAAGAGATGGATGAAAAATGTCTAATCGTCTAACAAAATGTATTGGACAAATGCTCATTGCTTTTGCTGTTTTATATTTCATATTTTATTCTGCTGACAGTTTTTCTTTCCTCAGATTTTACCTTCGTTTTCTGCTCTATATATCTGTTTTTTTTCGTTGTTTCGTTACGATTGAAGAAAACTTTCACCTCATGCGGAGTTTCAGATAACGAAATCTTGAAGCACGTTTCAGAGTTTCAGATGAAATTTTAGCATAAATTTCTAAAGTGTAGAATAATTTCATCTCGGTTAATAACAATTCTATTCCGATTTCTAGCGTAATATACTCGCCAGATTAATCGCATTCTAGACGAAGTAGAAGATGGTAGTAAGACAGTGAGAAATGCTGACCAGAAGTGCCTACAGTAGGTGAGTAGGAGCGATTGCCCCGAACGTTGAAGGTTGGGAGTCTCACATCGGCGCAAGATTTTCACCCCACAACAAAACAACGGCTATGCTCAATTCTGAAACATTTTAAAGTTGATTTTAGTATATACTTTAAACTTATGCTTATTCTTCACTCATAGTAATATGGAGTGGTTTCGTCTCGTTTTCATCTCCTTCGTAACACTTTATCATTACGACAGAACGGCCAAAAAACGTGCTATTATAACACAAGCCATTGCTAGGATTGAAACTTTGTATGCTGCCAGCTTTACCTTGCAATTCTGCTTAGATTGTTATAGGTCGAGGAAGCTTTCGAACACAGCGGAACATGCACAGAAAATGCATTCTTTGCTTGCAAGTAGAAAAAGAAACCTACTTAATGAATGCGTCGTAGAACAATATTAAAAAATTTCCTCTTTTATATGATTCTCAAGATTATAGTAAATTTGTGTTAAGGTGGCGTCATATTAAGGGGTCTGTATTTGTATATATTTAAATGTGAATATCCATTCCATGTTCTCAACTTGTGATCCATAAAAGCTGTGGCAACGAAATTCAGCGGACAAATTTTCCATCGTAAGATGGCCACTTGTCCATGTTTTTGTTGTTGGCAATCGGCTTTGAATTTGTCATTAGCAGCTAAAAATGCTATGAAATGTTGATATTAAATTCTTAATGCTATTGGTTGATGCAACTTGAAAATAATTCTTTTTTGGCTAGAAATTTAGAGAGCAATTCTTCGAATAAAATAAGTTAATTCTTGATGTTTACGCTGTTTTTACTGTTTACATCTATTGAGGGGAACACCTGTCTTATTAAATTAAAATGCAAAAACTTCCATCAATTTCATCGATAGGTTTTTGTTTATTAAGTGCTCAACTTCCTTGTTTTATCAAACTCTATATCGAAGAAATAGTATTTAATGTTTGCAATCTGAAGACGACATGCAGCAAATAAACAAATCATCATATTTATGAGATTTTATTTTTACTTATTTTCTATAGGTGTATATCATCCTAAGCAATATAGTATTGGGGCATCATATTCTTTTTATTTCATTGATGCTGTTCTTTAAACTGAGCTAAAAAAAATAAGCGTTAATAATTTCCTCATGGGAAAACACTGACACTTTATTGAACATGACATGAATCTTCTATTTTCTCAAAATCATTGCTCATCTGTTTTTTAATTTTTCCATTTTTCTTATTCTGACACTCGATTTGTTCATAGTAATATATGAGTATTCATCTATTGCATTTGAATAATTCTCAAGTGTTCGATAGGTTTCCTCGACATTGTTGTTTGCGTGGAAGAAATATGTCTGAACACATTGAAAAAGGGATCAATCGTCGATCCCAATGAGACTAAAGTACACCGATATTTCATTAGCTACTCGGAGTGGATTACCCCAAGTGCGAACCACACAATCCCTTCATCAACACTGCTTCAATTTGCACTAACACGATGAACGATACTCCCACTAAGTTTATTAAATGTCTCTATATTGAATACGAACGATAAACCGCTCAACTTTTCATTTAGTTCATGTTGAATAATTTGTTGATCGCCTAATTTTTTAAATTGAGACAAGGATGATAGGCTAACATGAACGCTTATTGATAAGCACTAAAGCCATGATATATTTTTCGAGACTTAATTTTTTTTTAATGTTTTATAAATGAGCAAAATAAATGTATATGTAGACTTTTATTAAAATTTATGATTTTATAGAGGGGAAACAAATACGTAAGTAGACTTTTTTTTTGATGAAATTGTTAAAGTTTCTAGCAGAAAAAAAAAACGAATGCAAAGGCTATAAATTAAACTACTTTAAGTTGTGTTTGTTTAAATAAACAATAGGTGAAACTAAATAGAATTTATCTAGAAAATTTCTTTAAAAGGATGATAAAAAATTACTAAGGTAGATAAATCACAATGCACTTTATGATGATAATATATTATAGCGCTATCAAGAAGAGGAGATTTCTTTTATGGTTTCGTTTTTTGTCTACTTCATCTTTTTTCGTAGAGAAAGCATTCAATATTACCTCGGCTAAAGCTAAGACTTATTAAGTATATAGGGCAGTTGAGATGAGTTTTTCCTGAAGGCAAAAAGAAATCGGAAAACGGCGATTACCTGACGTTCGATATATATTCGCAAACTAAATGTCGCTTGCGATTTCAACGCCTTATGAAACTTCAAATGAGGAAACTTTTGCTTCATCTCTAAAAACTTCAGGGGAGTAATGAAGGTAGAAAATTTCATACTCTATATAAAATGTATCATTTAAAACCATATAACTTTCGGATTTCCTATTTCATTTCTTCAAAAGAATTTCTATCTATAGTTTCTCTTGACAAACGGCTTTCATTTAAAGTTTAAAAGCATTGATTCCGTATTTCCATCGAGAATTTGAAACAAAATATTCAAGAATTTTGTTGCAAATAAATCGAATTCCCATTATTTCTAATCGAGCAAAACTGCATCGCATGAGTTTTAAGGGTTTTCGCAAAATGCTTTATTGTTCATATGTTTTCGTTTTGTGTTTTTTGTTTGTTTGCGCTTTTCCATCCATCATTCTGCTTGTCTTTCTATATCTTCTAATCTTAACGTCCGTTGCACCAATTCTAGTCAAATAAAATAGCGAATGCTCACGTCGATTCTCAGTTAAGATTCTTTAAAGCATCATTCTCCTCACCATTCCATCACCATAAAACATCTCATTTTCCTTTGCTGTATTATGGCCGCGCTAACCTGGACGGAGATGGGAGTTTTTGCGCGGATATATTTTCGCTACCGAGATTTTATAGACTGTGAAGCTTTGAAGAACGCTTCTGCAGAGCATACCCTAAAGAACCTTGCCAATAACTGCTAGTTCAGCAGTGACTTCTTTTTCCCCGTAATATAGATCTTGGCAGAGGTCATTAGCTAATAATTATGCCCATTCTTAAGATGCGGACGAAAATTTCATATCATCATATCATGGAATATAATATTGCTGGAAATATATTTGTTCGTTCGCATTAGATTATATCACCGTCTTTTTCGATGTTGCTTAATTTGCAAGCGCTGGTCACTGTAATATTGACGTAATAATTAATACTCAAAGTAGTTGCCACTGAGACTAAGAGCAATGTAAGCCTTCAAGGATAAGTGAAGCCAAATATTGAGGAAATGGTAGAAATTTTTGACGAAAATTTTTCATGAAGAAAAATTTGGTGACTATTATCACTCTAACATCCAGAAGGTATACTTTTTTTCTTTGCTTTTCATAAAAAGTATTTCCGAACAGAAAAAAAAAGTTTTGTATTTCCGAACAGCTAGAAAGTGTACCTGTAGAATAGTTTCGAAATTGCTGTTTAGTTTCTTTTTTTTAAATATATACCCTGAATTATTTATTTTTTAGTTGTATCTTCAATCATTATCTTTGTTTCTCATCAAACGCATAAAAATGTGTTCATTTGCTGCCTCTGTCGTGAGAGATGAACGTTAAAAGCGTATTTCTTTGTAAAAAGATATATTTCTCGTAAATATTCGCAAACAATGTTCATTATTATCGCAGCATGTTTTCATTGGCCGTTTTCATTTTCAGAATTTATAGAATGATGCAAATTTTTCGCAAGCTTAATAAGTGAGAAGAGAAAGAATAAGAACTTAGGCAAATATATATATATATATATATATATTTTTTTTTTGCCGCTAAATCAGCAAAAAGTAATTGCGCGCCGCCGAATCCAAAGGAGGTTCGCATTGCATCCAATCATATAATTCTTGAGAATAGCCGACCATTGCTTTGCAAATTGCATCGTCGCAGAACCGTCATACATATTTCATATGTGGTTTCACTTTCTTGATTCTCCGATCTAAACATTAGTTGCAGTTGACATTGAACCACAGGAAGGCATCCTCCACGGATCGGACTTGATTCTTCCTATGCAACGTATAGAAGCAGCGAATTCGTATAATGCTTAAGTGCCTAAAATCTGACTTTGACAAATATATGGTACTCAAAAACCTGAACTAATGATGAGAGGAAAGAGCGGGATGTGAAAATAGAGGGGTTAGCGTGGATGAACAATCACCGGAAAAAAAACCAATTCATTGCAAGAGCCTATTTCTAATGATCCAAAATTTCACAACTTCATTCGTGGAAGTGGAGGATCCATCAGTGCATTTGCATATTTTTATCGCCTAAACATTGCCTATATAAACATCCATCTAGCGAAAATCATATAATCCGAAAAATATGTAAACTTCTTTATAAACTCGAAAAAAAAGGAAAAATGAAAGGTTATATACGTTCGTATTCGTACAAATTGCACTGATTCAATTTAAGTGATTACATGACGAACAGAGGGATGCGTGCAAATTGCTTCAAAAAAAAAAACGCTTTTTCCACCGTTTAAGTGAATTTTCACTCATACAACTCGTAAGATTTGACACGTTTAAAAAGTTGAACAAAATTTTGTTCCAAATAAATCCAGCGGGGTGTGCTTTTATCAGAGTTTTCTTTCTATCCTCTCCTCTTTTTGTTTTCCCAACCTCTTTCCGATCGGAATCGTCAACTCATAGATCGCTTGCCGCAACATCCTACGAGGGCTATGCTCTCTTTTGTGATGATATTAAATCGGAAACTATTGAAATCAAAGTTGTAAAATTTGACGACTGTAGGCGATAGACTTACTAACATATCATACAGCAGTTCAAACAACCATATTCGCATTTTATATGGGTGGTGCAGGTGTGTAAGGACTCCATTGTGTCGGAAGTTGGTGCAAGCTGTTGAATCAAACAAATGAGAATGCGTGTGTCAAACATTGGTAGGACTACCGAAAAACAAAAACAAAATATATTATCCAATATAATGGTCCTATATTTCAACATATTAGAACATCTTTACAGGTATGACATAGAGTATTCATTTCTGTGATTTGATTGCTCTAAGAATATTCGCTTTTCTATGACTCAGTTGATCTATGAAGATTCGATGAGCGTAAATTATATGCAAATTTTTAGCATATTTTAATAGGGATAATATCCGAAAAACGATGTATTTTCGTGATATTTTATTTTGTGTGCACGTTGAGGAGGTTTCCAAGAATATTTACGGTAGTATGAGGCTATCTGCTGGCAACCTCAGAAATTAAATATCCATTGCATGATCCAACGTGGGAATTTGCAGTTTTTGCAAGGGGAACTTGGTACGTTTGCTAAATGATCGAATTTATGACCGTTAAATTCTTCCAATAAAGAATGATATACGCTCATGGTAACTTATATCATGAATGTTTTCTCAGGCTAGGATATGAGTTTGTTTCTTTGACATTTTTAGACGTTCCTATTGTTGGAGTTGCAATTTGTATTCATGGTCCTGGTGATACGAATTTCTCTTAATTCCAGTTGACATTTTTATTCCCTAGTGTTGAGGATAACTCACCGAAAATTGCAACTTATATTCTCTTCGCTTTGCAGCAAACATATTCTGAGGAACATCCGAAAATCTTCGGCGCTTACCGTCAGCTTAATTTTAAATACGCTCCCCTTGTATCGTTAGTCTTTTTTGGCTAGTGATGATGCTTAGAAACGCTTCATCCGCATTGATTTTCGTAAAGTTCACAGTGGTTCATACAGGTAAATTAGCCTCGATTCAATGAAATGTCATAAGCTCACATTTGAATGAATTCTTTTCCACAAAAAAAGCGCGCAGCTTTCTCGACATTCAGCTCTCAAAACTACTGCAACCTGTCAACGATATTCCACTTCCAGGCCGCCAAAGAATTTCCTATTGTATGACTTGCAAAGGCCACAATATCAGGTTTTGCGAAATGCAATAAAATTTTGAGCATGCATCCTCCTGGCTTAAGCTTCTCCTAGAAGTTCAAAGATAATTCGCCATAACTCGATCGCAATTGAATATGCACTGTTGAGTCGTGCTAACATCTTGCTCGTTATATCAAGATCAGAAGTTCTGGTTAATACGTTCATAGCTTCATATCTTCTTGTCACAACACAATTACTTACTGTATACGATTAAACTATAACTATAGAATCTTCGAGATGTAGAAAAAAATAGAGTGATGTTTCTTGATAAATTCTTGTATCTCATTCAAATTCCTTTCGAATATTTAAAATACCTCTTAGATATTATAGTAACAAATCTTTATTCGTTGGTATTTGTTGCGACAATCTTATATTTCTATTGGCACGTGAAAATTACAGTCTGCATCACTTGTTGTTGTCATTGACGTGGATAAAATTTCTTCAGAAGTGGCAAAACGGGAAATTTGAAATCGTCCGCATTCTCTGCCTTCTAGATGTCCAATTGTAAAAGTCGAAGATTCCTAACGAAAGCTGTTTTTTTTTTTTTTTTGTCACGACGTCGGAAGAAAAATGTTCGCAGTCGAAANAATCAATTTTTCTCTTACTGACTTTAGCTATGATGTAAGAAAGAGTATTGGAAGTTGAATTTCAAATGGAGTTAATTTCAGATGGATTTCTCTATCAGCATTGTGATGGATGATTCAAAAAAAGGGCTTTTAAGCTTGACTCCACTTCATGCCAGTATATGAATACCGGACTAATACCGGATAAAGACTGTGATAAATTATTTCATTTAAAATCCAGAAAACCAACTCCGAAAAACGAAATTTTTATCATTTCTTTGATTATTTGATCGAAAAGTGCAAACGATTCAGAGGTGCAAGCCGTTCTAATAGCAACTATAAACATCCCACTGATTGATTTTAGTCCGTTTTTTGATTTATAGCTGAAAGCATTCTTAAAGCTATCCCACAATATTCAACGTTTCGTGTGTTTGATGATGATTAAAGTGCGCACCACAAAAACTATAAACGTTGGGGGCTTTTTTTTGTGGCTCTGAAGGATTTTTATCGTCTCTTCTTAATAAAAACTTCTTTTCTCAATGACTAGTCAGCTTTGAGGAAATTTCGAGATAATTCAAAATTTCTGAAAATGCGCACAAATTTGCAGTTTGATAGCGAATCAGGTGAAAGCATGAGAATATTTGCACATTCGTTTAGATATAAAAATATCACTGTACACCTTCCATTACTTACTAAAACATATGAAATCGACTGAACTACTTAACGTAATTATAAAAAGTGCATATCGCGGCATTGCATTCGATGTGCTATTCTGCTTCATTAAATCTTACAACGCCACAATCATACGTGTGCGTAGCATACACCACAGAATTTTTCAGAAGGGTTCAGTCGTAATTAGAGCAGTTTCCATAGTGGCTACACCGTTGGCGATGATCATTCTTGATGGTATAGTAGATCGCTGTGTAAACAATTTTGTTGGCCTAGTAGTCAATAAGTTGCAAGCAGGCCATATGATAAACACCATCTGCGGCCGTGTTTTTTTGAACCCATTTCAGACAGCCTCATTACTGAGCATCTTTGGACATTGTTTATTACCAGCCGTCTCCTTCTAAATGAAGTTAATTCTAATCTGACTATCAGCATTATACGCCTATCAGCCATGCAGCATTATTTTCGTAATAGAATTGATAGGGCCGAAGCAAGAAATGTTGACGAGCGAAAGTGGATATAGTAGCCAAGCAGGAGAGGATCTGCTAGGAATAGACGCTCGGGTTCGATGTCAATTTACTAATTGAATTTTCGTCTGTCATCAAGGACAATAACATGTTGCTTTTCACGATGAAATCGACGATTCTTATCGTTGTCTTCTTTCGAATTTCCAATCAGATGAATATTGTTGTGGATTTTCAACGTCTCCTGAACGGAAGTTTTTTTTTTTTTGCCTCTCTGAGCTCTTTCTGAGTTGATTTATCCACATTGACGTGATGCGCTTATCTACACCCAAACAGAATACGTAAGAAACCTTCTCAGCTTAAAATATATTTAAATTTCATTAACGCAATGCAGTGCCCTGAATAGAATCGATGATAGATACGTATTCTTATTGCTCATTTTGTTCGATATTTTCCATTTAGTATTTTCTTCTTCGTTGAATATTAATACAATCTATTATATGTGAGCATTTTTTCATAAAGAAATTAATTATGCGTTGTATTGTAATAATCAAATTTGCGTTTTTTCTATTTGCTGAATATGAAAATGTTAGCATTATCGTTATGCTCACTAATAAGTGAAATATTAATTCTTGGCGGCGATTTCGCCTAGTCTCGTCAATGGTACAGCCGGGTGTCATCAAAATGTATCGCCTTCGAAAAACATTCCTATGAATGTAAATTGGATGAAAGTATGGCGATTTGCGGTGAAATGTTTTTGTCCGCTTCTCATTCGTTGGAAAATGATTGGCCGTAAAAGTGGCATTTAACGAATCCAGAGAATAGAATCTGGAAACAACCGCGTAACGCCAACACATTGATTGTAAACGACTTTTAATGCCTTGACCAGCATTTAAAATTTGCTCCAATTCATTAACCTTCTAGTCGTTCAGAGTTATTCATTTGCGCTGGGCATTGCGAATGACTAGGTGCCGAAGCTCATTCTGGCTTGTTCAGATCAAATAGATGCATGATACTACATCAAATAGATGCACAATACTACTCTACAGTGTTTCCGATTCCCTGTTTTTGGAAGGTGGAGTGGTGGGAGTGTGAGAGGGAAGGAGTAGAGAGAAAAGGAGAAGAGAAAGAGAGGTGCTTGTTCGTTGCCTAAACTTACGGCTTCTTCATTGAACAGGGAATCAATTTTTTTGTTTTAAAAAATTGAAAATTTATAATTCACACACCAGAAATTCAATAATTCATTCTACAAACTAATGAAATATTTGCCTCTAAGGGCCTATATTTGCGACTTCATCGTTATGAGACGTAGAATTGCAGAAAAACTCCATAATTCTCCAAAAATGCCGAAAGTGGACCAGTAGAACTTCAAGTCTTTTCTCTTCCTGTTCCTAGCAAAGTCAGCTTGGGAAATTTTGCGTTCGTATATGCCAATTATTGGCCATACCAGTTTCGATCCATCTGAAGCCAAGAATTTTGGCCGCAAGTCCCGACTCCGGCACAGCAATAGAAGATGGCCTCTGTGGCGTTAGAAATAAGAGTGGTCAGATCTTGTTCGCTGCGCAAAGAAAAGAGAGTTGACCACCGAAGCCGGCTCCTGAGAATACTTCGGAGTCAACTCAGAATCGATTCCCAAATGAGTTTTCCTTTAGTAGCTACTGGGAATGTTGCAGTAGATGGCTCACTCATCGGCTCAGTTAACGCGGCAAGTTTTACATGGCATTATATGATGCAAAAAATACGATTACAATTCAGAATACCAAATTAAACCTCTAGCCTATCTCCCCGCCTCCCACTTATATGTAGAGGTCCTTCTTATTCAAAAGTTTTGCGAATTTATTGTGAATTTTAACTCTTATTCGTATCTATGAAGAAAGCGGAGAAACAAGAAAAATATTGGTCTTGCCGTAATAAATGTCTTTGATATTGAAAGAATGATTGAAGTAGTTGGGACAAAAAATTTCCCCTTTTTTCTTTGGAAAATTTACTATTTCTTAGCAGAGGAGTGGAGTGCTAGCGCCTACGACTCCTAAAAAAAGTGGAGTGAGCCTACTAGTGCCAAACATTCGCATTTAAGAAATCCAGTCAGCTACTCTGCATCTGCAACGGAATCAATTGATGTCGCTCCGCAGTTGACCCCTCATTATCAACTCCAGGAGTCAACTATCGTCAACAAGTGTTGGACAAAAATCGCAAAAACACATAAAATATGTTCCTAAATGTCGTCTTAGAACAGTTCCATTTCGCAAATATTGTCATCTTTTCTATAAAGATCAACGGTCAACGATGAAAAGTTTCTCTTTCATTCCTTCATAACAGGTACTTCATTATTTTGAATGCTGATATGTTTTCATTTGCTCCACATAAATTGTATTCATAGTAAATTATGTTAAGGTGATTTATCTAAATGAATCAAAAGAATACCTTCGCGATATGAGGCAATCAATTTCGAGAAAAACCATCCCATGGAGTGAAATTAATTAATGATAATTAAGTCAAATAAATGTTTTTATTATGAAGTGTATATCTCTTAGTTATTCACCAATCAAAATTTTTGAAAATAACATAAATAAAAGAGTGCAAAGATCATAAAAAAATTTTTTTCATACTTACTAAGCTTCACATTCATATTGAGTTTCCTTACAATTTTAAGGAAAAAAAAAGGTCTGATTGAATGAGTTTGTGACATTTGCCAATTTTTTTTTCAAAAAAAATTTTTTTTCTCTTTCAATGAACTTGAGGATGATAAAAACTGAAAAGTGCAAAAAAAAGCAAATGTGGTCACATTTCTACAGGTTTTTTTGAAAAAATACTTTAGAGAGCCTCATACATAAAAAATGAATTACATATGAAGCCTTTCACTAAAATATTCCCACTAGTCTCGGACGATATCATATAACATGATATCGTTTTTTTTCTTCAAAAAAAAGTTCGTCTCATTTCCGGTGGATATGAAGCAGAATGGATCAAATGACTTTTTTTTTGTTAGTTTTAGAAATGGAGCCAGCGGATTAACGAAAGTTAATTTTAATCTTATAAGCGGAAATATTGGTTCAAAAAGTATGCAAAGAAAGTTGCTTAACAAAGAATGTAATGCGCGCTGTAGCTTCTTCACTGGAAATATTTGTTGAAAGTTGGCAGAATTCCTAAAAAAATTCTTGTGAATTTTCTCTTTCATTGAAAAATGTCGAAAAATGCCGAAATGCTGAAAAATGCCGAAAATTCTCTTTTTGGAAGTTTTCAAAAATGCTATTTCATACTTTCCTGCAAATTCGTAATAACGTCTTTGTTGTGTAACTTCGAGCTCAATAGCCTAGAAATTTTCTATAGTTGTTGAAATTGCTTATTTTGTGTGTGACGAGTTTATCGGAATTACTTTTGACTAGATTTTGTTCACCATTTTTAGGAATGATTTAGCGATACGTTTCACGGTGTATCCGTGATATGCTACTGAAGTAATTGGCGATAATCTAAAAAATGCATTGCCATAATTCAGTTTAAAATACTTATTTAAAAAAGATGGCATCATAATCCTGGAACTTCCCTTCCTGGATTTAAAATTCATAGTGAAATATTGCTATTCTTAGAAATCTCGTTGAAATTCATTAAAATCGAAAGCCCTTTGTTGAGCTTCATATGCATTATTCTACAAATGGCTGCATACCTACTAGTCAAACGCCATTGCCTGGGATTGTTTTTGATAGTTGTGGCATCACTATAACGCTACTACTCATAGTTTAATTCTATATTGTAATACATATTTTTTCATAATTTTAAAATTTATTTTATAATTTTGTACTGAAAGTACTAATTGCTACCGCGATCGTAGTCACAGCTTTTTATAACAGTTAATAATACAGTGCCTAATATCTCATCGATGATTTTGCTTTGCGTTGAATCGTTTCATAGGCAGACAGACGTAAGCAATGAACTATGAACACAATAGTGCGATAATCTTTGGAGGGTAGTCGACCATTTGCTTGCTAAGTTTTTTTTTTACTTTCTCTCTTGCTACATTTTTCAGCTTATTCGAATCGGAGAAATTTCTTCGTGGAAGCTATTTCTATTTGGCAAGCTAACGCTCATAACTTTCGTTATATTGATACTCGAATTGCCTTTTGGCAGTAAGTTGTAACCTCTTTTGATATAAGAAATGCAACTTGCATGGCTCCTTCCCATTAATCAGATCTGTGGCTGTACTTAATAGCCATTCCGGATACGTTCATGTTTTCAGCATGACATACACAAATCGATGATGGGTATAACTGTTCATCTCAGTGCGGAATTTCCCTCTCCTATATTTCTTATAGGCATAAACTTTTTGTCAGCCGGCTTCCCCAAACGGAAACAGAGCTATAGCCGATGAGAAACGATGTACGAATGCATCGTTTTTAATGAATGTTTGTTGTTGAGTGAAAAGTGAAACAGCTATCGTTTTCAAATGACGATTACATTCCAGCACTTTTAACCAAATCACCAAAAAGAAACAAACTTATGCTCAATCATCAAGTTGCAATCTGAACTTTTGCAAAAAAAAAATTTTTTTTTTGTATAATAATTGCAGTTTGAGAAAAACTATGCAATCGATTAATGAAATGTTGATGCGATGCGCCATTTGATTTTATCCAATTTGCTTCATATTATGCTTCTAGGCAGAAGCTGTAAAGTTTATAAATAATCTCTAAATTAATAGAAGAAGCGGCGCTAAAATAGCCGTGCATATAAGGCTTATGCTAATGCATACATAATCCCTATAATACGTATTCGACTCATCGTTTCTTATATAGATAATATAAGAATTTTTATTCTTATTTAATACTAATGAGGTATTTGGCATATTTCTAGTTCTATTTGTGCCAGCTTCGGCTGGTTCTAAATCTAATCATCGCGTCTGCTTGTATATGCAGACGAAATGTAATGTACATACAATCTGTCATACGTAAATGGAAAGAGGTTAAGTACGAGAGGAGATGCTACGATGTAGGTTTGTGCTTCTTCCTCAATAGACCCACCAGTCTCATAAATTATTTAGCGCTTTTATGATTGAAACAATAATTTGAACTATGCATTCGTAATGGCGAAGTCATGTCTATGTTCCACCTTTCAAGATTACGACCACCTCAATCTGGTTTCTTCAATATATCAGTGAGTAGAAATGAACGCTAGAACTTCTGATTTTCTTTTTCTAACATCGTTTTTTGTGTTAGGAAAAAAGAGATTTCTGGTTTCTTACCTTGAACTGCTAATTATGNTGCGTCGATACAGGATAAGGTGGGTGGTAAAACTTTCTTATGACTTAAAATTTCATTCTCTCTTCATTTAAGATGTGGAATTGAGAGTTTAAACTTGTTAACAAACTCGCGCCGACAATCTAACAGACTTCAATGATGATTTGCAAAACACCTATAGCTAAAAAAGAGCGGAAATCCAATCTCCGTAAAATCCAGGATATCTTCAAATCCAGGATATCTTCAAATCCAGGATATCTTCACTCTAATCCAGTGAAGGTCACAGTCGAATATGACTTCAGAGCCCGTAACCGCTGAACTCATCGCCTTATGGTTATCCAGAAATGTTGCTTAATCTCAGTGGATCGTTTGCTTTCGGCTTCACTAAACTACTTGTGCATCACATCCACTTTGCGAGTTCAAAATATAAATTCCGCATTGAATGCCAAATAATCTTCGCATTTTATTCGTTTATAAAACATTTCCACTGTCATCGATCGCTGTTCTAAATAAATTCGTATTTTAATCTATCGCAGCATGCACTTAACAGGCCATATTTATATGTTGTGCAGTTTGATCAACTGTATTTTTCTAACGAATTTTTGAAAACGATTCCGTGAAAGGACTTCTCTAATCAGCAGAATACGTTAGCGGTAAGAGTCTGAAGCAAAATTGAACAAATATTTATGAGCGAATGGGTGGTAAAAGTTTTAAAAACCTAAGCTTTATTAGGATATTCAAGAATGAAATCATATTCACCAATAATTCTAGAGAAACAATGCCATTCATCAGTGTCATTCTGCCTCTTTATATTGCAAAGTTTCGCAATAATTAAGAAAATTCGAAAAAATTTTCACTTATAATTGCAAAAATGAAAAACACATATGTGATGAAATTGATAGCATAGAGTTGATAGCGTTGATGCAATGCAAAAAGAAAGCAATATACACCAAATGATGATTGCCCCTCTCAACTCATTGAAAAACCTCATTCGTATTAAAATATGTCAACATCAACCATCTTTTCGAAATTCCCCCGCAAAATTTTTATATCCTTTAGCAAACGAAAAACTCTTTTTTAAATTTATTGTGGGCGTTTGATGCTAAATGTGAAGTGTTAGAATTTTATTTAATGCGTGAAATATATTTATATAAATGGGAAAAACAATTCTAACCAGTTAAATATGATTTCAATTGTTAATCCACTCTTGTTCTATGTTTTTCATTTTCAGCAGAAATTTCTTTGAAATTTCAATTGAAATTTCACGGAAAATTTCCCATGTTGAGTTGAAATTCTTTTGAAATTTTATTGAATTTTTACGAAAATTTTCCACGTTGGATTGAAATCTCTACTGTCCATTTATTCCTCTCCTGTCTTCGTTGGCTTCATGACTCTGAGAATTAACTATGTTGATGTGGTGATCGCACTAATACTTCAGGAAATTGGATTTTCTGCCAAATGGAATGCCATATGTTTTAATTTCCGATCAAAAGAAAACCTATCTGATCAAATACACTGTGTGACAAATACGATGAAATGTGAGTACACGATCATGCGACACTCATGTGGTTGCATTGTATATCTGTTATGATGGAGCTGTTCCAAGTTGATGTAAGCAGCTGTCGATTTACATGAAATATCCACGTGGAATAGCTTCATAGACGAAGATAAAGTTTTTACTATTATGCAAATGAACTTCTGATCATTGAATTAATTTGTCTAGTTCAAGTAGGGTAGATAATATTTAATTTCGGAGTAGAATTTATTTTTAGAGAAGTATTGAGCGTTTGCAAAACTATCAACAAATCACTTTATCGATCACAACTGCGCAAACAGGTAATGTCTGGTGAGATGCAAGTGGGACATATAGGAATACCGATGAGATATTTATTTTGCAATCAGATATGCAATGCTTTTTATGCGAATATTCGTAATGATGTTGTAAAAAAAAAAAAGGTTTTCTTCTTCCTCTCTCTCATTTTTGAACACTTCGTCTTATTTTAATTGAATTTTACATTCGATAATTTCGTTGGCACGACTGCAATATTCATATTCGTTATTGTTACCTCACTATTGCAATTAAATGCACTATTAAAAACTTATTATTTGCATCTATTTCATTTTGCTAATACTTGATAAACAATCTCCTCTGATGATTTTGATAAGAGTTTATTAATTAGGTTTCAGTTTCTTTTAAAATTTGCATGCAATCAACTTGCAAACATTTTTGCAATCTCATGACTGATTTTATGTTTATTTGATGTACTGAATAATTCATTGATAATCATTTTACAATTCGAATCATCATTTTCAACTTGAGTTTTGCAATGTGGAATTGCAGAAATTGCTGATATCCTTGAAATAAGAAATCTTTGCAGCGCTTTTTTTCCTTGAAAATTTTCAAGCTAACAAATTAATCAAACAATTACTTTTTTCTTTGAAAATATTGATATTTGGAAGATATCTCGTGAGAGATGAAGATTGATCACCGAGAAAGGCAATGGACTTCACTCATTTATCTGATATTTAGCAGCTATCGCTTAAGTTTAATTTAATACTTGAGTAAATATGTTTATCAAAATTGCTATGAAAGTATATTAATCTTGTTTCGATTTCGTTCTTGGTAATATTTCAATCTTAACTGAATACGTCATTGCTTATTTTTAGCTCATAATGCAGGTGATTTTAACGAACCATATGATCAGTGCCTGTGGCATAATAATTTCGATAGAAAATGTTTTATTATTGGATTTACTTACTCAACTTGGAGAAATGCACTCGAATTTTCACTGTTTAAAATTAAGCTCTGAGAATGGGGAAGTTTAGGCTCACATGTTGTTGAGGGAAGATAGAGAATATTTCATGTTTCGTTTGAAATAGTGGCGTGATCTCCCATTAAAAAGAAAATGCGCCTTTATTAAACAAAAGGTGAGATTTCAAAAAATTCCAACTTCAGTAATGACTCATAGATTGGCAGCTAGCTAAGTGTTTACTGCAATCTTCGAAGCGTTGCATCACATTGATAAAAAATGATTTCTTCAAAAAAAAATTTTTTTTTACTGAGATATCATGTGATGCTTCCATTAGTTCTTTGAAATTCTCCTAGCGATAAGAGCATGAAGAGAGAGTGAAAATATCAGTTGACTCATACCAACTTTGATTAGCTTTCAATTTTATTATTTATTCTCTTTACTAAAAATTTGTGGTTATTTTACTACTCTTCCATTTAATGTTCTTCGCAAGACTTTTACATGTCTTGACTAGGTGAAATTAAGAGACTTTCAGGTAGGCATTTATCCTCCTCCCTATATCTGGTCTTTATAGAATCAGATGGTCATATCCTGAACATGCCGATGTGGTTTTGGCGATATTACTTTGAAGATTTTTAAGTGCGAGGCAAAAGTCGATTGAAAGTGATGAAATTTGGTGCTGCATTTAATGCTTCTCACAAATCTATTCTCTCATTTAAGACTCCTCGCTATCCTTTTGTTCAATAATTTTATTGCTTTCCTATTTTCTGAGGTAAAATTATTAACGGAAATAGTACGTCCCTAAAAAGGCTAGTGTGTTTAACGATTATTCTGGAAGAATCATAAAATGTTTTGCCGTGATCAGAAAGATATTCCCCTCGGGTATCTTCCCGGTCACCATATATCCCAGTTCTTTGTTTGATTTGTAATTCCCGCCACTTCCCCATCGAGCTGTTTCATATTCCAAATTTTCCATGGCATTGTAACGCCGCTATCAACCTTACAAGCTCAGAATGAGAACGACCCCAACAGTGACTCTCCTATTTCCTTTTGCACTAGTGAGAGCACTAGAGAGGTCCATTATTGTGAGCATACGCTAATATCTGTGAGTGTATAGGTAAACAGTACAGCGTTCTATCCCACTTTCATAATTGTTCTTCCTCTCGAGCAGCATGGGATGTGCAAACTTGATCGCATCAGCCAATATTCAACGAAGGTGGCTGAGAACTTTTGCTCGATATAAGCAATCGATCATTCATGCCTGAAGTACGTTCACTCGGTAAAGGAAAAAATCAGAAAGAAAAGCGAATAAAGTCCCGACAAATTCGCGCTTCCACAATTACTAGTGAAACTTACAATTTTTCAGTACAAATATGACTCAATTTCGGTTGAGATCAACAAAGAAGTGGGCAAAAATGGCGAAATGATCGCATGATTGAGCAAAACGCCTCAATGAATATCGTCATCTTTTACAATGTGCATATTTCATTGCTATAGATTTGTGTCTGATTGTGCGGGTTGTTGATTGTAAAGAACTTTTCCAAATTTCATTAGTACGGTGCATTTAAATAAATTTATTTGGTAGTTTTGACGTTACGTTCGTTTGATTCATGACGATAACATTTAGAGCTGCTAGCGGGTATGATGAGTTGTTAGCAGTGGTTCATCGAGAGAAATTTAGATAATGCTGGAAGTTTATTGCATTTAGATTCACTTAGGCAAATAAGCATTCTTCCGAAGCTCATTATGATTAGAGACTGTGCGTACTTATGTAAATATCATGTTTCTAAAGTAAGTAGTTTCAAATCGACGTCACTAGCCACCGAGTCAGGTATCTGGAATCTATCTAGGGGTGGAGGGGGGGGGGGGGGGGATTAGCACGCTGAATAGATCGAAGTGACAGTTCATCAGTGAGGTCCAAATAAGTCTAAGTCATAAACAAATAACCAGAAATTTTCCTGCACTTTGCGATCAACTAGGTGATACGTCGAATTAGATTTACTGTATCCGTTCCGTTACGATGAACGAAAAAAATTGGACAACAGTTGATTCGATTAGAATACACGTGTGAATATTATTTATTATTTTTCGGTAGCCTATTAAAGAGATTGATGAGCTAAGCTTGACTGCAAAAGTGCACTTCCTATTCTCTATCACCTATGACATCTCGGACTTATTTGTTCTGAAGATAAGCTTTTATTAAACTCACAACCTCATGGTCTTTTCTATGATTAAGTAGTATTCTTTGGACTTCATTTACATGCAAGTAGAAGTAGCGTTGTTAATGTGGATCGTTTTTCATCATGGAAATTACTCTGTTAACTGCTCAAACATACATCAAGCGGAGAAAATTTACACATTTTTTTTAAAACGATTGACGTTTCAGATAGTGAAAAAATTTGCACATACACTGTACCCAATAAACGATGAAGCATGCGGAAAGAGGTGATTTTTTTGGAGCAATTCTAAGGAGTCTCTTTCTGAGAAAAACGGATTTCTTTGCAGAAAAAAAAAATCTTATGGGCAAAAATGCAAATTACCTTCATTACTGTTTCAGCAAATTTTTGGCAATTTCTAGCTTGCTATGTTGAATGGCAAATGCATTTGTCTCGCTTCAAATTTGCCCTAAACGCTTCCTCATTTCTTTCTTCTTTCTGAAATTACAATTCGGAGAGATGTTTTTATGAGAAGACGATGTTAGAGAAGTTCTATTGTTGTGCGTAATGTGCGTAGGAACTTTACGTCGTATTACGTTTATCTCTTGTCTGTAATTATTCAGTGACGATCACAGACATCTGTAGTGACGCATATAAATCCAGATAACGATAGGATTGCCTCATTTGTCACCTTATACAACTTAAACTGAATTCCTATCCTCGCTGCTGTTAGTTCAGAAAGATGAAATGTAGAAAATTCCTATTATTGNTGAGATCGAAATGGAATTTTACAAAGGTTTTCGCAATGCGAGCATGCTTATTGTCTAATTTTGCGATTGTGATATGAGAAAAATTGAAGAGAAAAATTCCACTTTTAATACGATCATGTGATTCTTTCTAGAGAGAGTAAAGCCTACTCATATGGTCATTAATGACTGTAATTGAACCTTTCTATAAATTATTATGTATAATAAAATTCAAGTATGTCTAGACAGTCGTTTCTTTTGACATGATCAGGTGCGTTTCGTTTGTGCATCTCATCAATTCTCTTCTAGCCGTTATATGTTGCATAGAAGGATCTTGCATCAGTTATACGTCGGAACAGGCATCGAAATAAAAATTTAAAAAAAGTTGATAAGGAGACAAATTCAGCTGAATTCATTGAAAGCTTGAGAGTGATTGTTCAGGTCTTCTGTAGGCTTTCCATGTTCCCACCTAATAGTTTCTCCAGATACACATAGTATCATCAGATGATCACGATCATAGGCAATAATTGCGGGGGCAGGATTCACTTCCTCTTACTCGTATCTCTATTTTAAGTAATTTGAGCATCCAGTCCCATGAAACATTGACCACAACTTCAATGTTTCCCTATACAATACTTCATTAATTTCTGCCCACCGAAAAGTTTCAACCGTCCTGAAACACTTCTAATGTATAGAAACTTCAAATCACCTAGCAAAAATTGTAAAGTTGCATCAATTTAGGCGACCATACAATTTTAATAGCCACAATATATATTGCTTCTTTTTAAATATTACCGTTTTTATATGTGAGATATACGTTTTCGTAACGTTTTCGTACGCATCTAAGTAGTTGCCATTACTTCCGGTCTTAAAGCTGTCAACACGTTGACTGCCAGTTAGTGTTTGCGAGAGTTTTTTTTTTCTCCGTGCACCTTTCACATTCATTGATCCGTATATAAGCAGACTGCCTCAAATATCTTCGTTCAACTTTTCTTATTCAACAATTTATT